>JAPYZA010004302.1:0-17000 GCA_030522685.1 Eupelmus azureus | reverse complement strand
ACACGCGCGGAGCGGCTCGACCATCGGAAATCCTAAAACGGGAATGCTCGTAAATAAAGAATCCGCGCGCAGCCGAAAACGCTCGCGCACGATCTTCGCGCTGACGGTTGTTTTTTTTTCTTCTTTTTTTCTCTCTTCTTGCCGGCTGGGAGCCTATACTGCATTCTTTTCGAGGAGCGTTTATCCGTTGACGCAACGCAGCTGCATTTTTGCAATCGGTGAGGTTTTTTTTAGCGAGGCTGGATGTTGCGGGGATCGTTTGATTTGGGGAAATGGGATGAATTGATTTTCGGTTGATTGTGGGTTTTATGGTGGTTATTTATTTTTGTGTGATTGGGTTATTGATAGTATTGTTGATTGGAAGTATGTGTTGGACGACGTGTATCACGTATACATCTCTAGCTTTATTGAATTATTCATGGATTATTTATTTATTATTTATGTCGTAGTAGTTTTTTAATAGAGAAACTATACGCAGTATTAATAAAATATAAATCAGTCTGAAATATAATTGAATAGCTAAGTTTCTGCGAAAACTAATAATATATTGAATATGAGAAAACCGTTAAATAATTACCATTCGACCAGTTTAACCAAAATTTATTGTTTCGATCCTTTGAAATTATTGTTTTAAAAAATTTCAATTTCTATCATTAACACCAATAATCAATCCGCTTCCCTTAAAAACACAAAAACCCAATAATCCACCAAAATTCATAAAGAAAACCATATCAAAATCATCCTGAACACCAAATTATCGAATCCCACAAACCTCACCAACCCAGCCTCTTAAAAAAGAAAAAACCAAACAGCGTCCAACTATCGATGTTAACTCATCGCCACACTGTAAAAGACACACACTCACATACACATACCTATACAGCACAGCTCGCTCCGGCACTTAATCGACTAGGTAAGTAGGTCACACATGCAAAGGTGCCCCGGACTTGCGCCTGGGCTCGCTCATGCAGGACAAGCAGCCGCCAAGATGCTGAGCAGTGACTTTCGCAAGCGCGCGCGCGTGTGACTAACAGACGTGATTTTTCAACGCGAAACTAGTTGCCGAGCTCGCGCGCGCGCCGGGGACGCACATAACTACGGAGCTGGCGAGAGAGTTGCGACACGTACACCCACACTTCGATTAGATTAGAGCGCAAGCGACTACGTGTACGTGTGTATCGCTGAGCGTTCAAAGTTCACGGAGAGGTGGCTGCGAGTGAGCCGATCTTCCTATTGGAGGTGATTCCTCGCTGGGAGATGAATAGCGCCTGGGAAAATTCGCGGGCTGGATTTTCGAATTTTCAAGTGGCAGATCAAACGGATCGCCGATGCCGATAAGATTTATTCGGCTCAGTTTTTGTTTATTGTTTAACCAGTCTGTACAAGCCGCTCGCACTTTCCTATGAATGAGACTCTTTTTTTCTCTCTTTCCCACCTCTCTCGAGTAGAAACAATTTCGAAAAGGCGCTAGTTGCATCACGCGGCTCCGTGTAGACATAAATTTTCGACCGAGCAAGCGCAAATAGATAGTACAGCGCTCAAAGCTGTAACTCGGCATAATTTGTTTAGAGCCGAGGATAAATAAATTTCAAAGAACACGCATATATACGACGTTTGCACTCGGCTAAATAACTTCATAACACGGCGAGCCGCTCGTCGGCTCGCGCGCTGGCGCGCTTCAAAAGTATCGTAATAAAAGATTAACTCTCAATTTTCATTTAACGATCGCGAAATAAAACTGAATATTCATCAATTCCCCCAAAGCCGTAGCTCGCTTTCGCAAGCGCAACTCGTGTATCCCTAACCGGCGCACTAAGTAACACATTACTTTAAAAAGCGCTCATTAAACGAGAAAAACTTGAGTAATAAGCGGCCAAATGGGCTTTTAAAGCTCGCCTCGAAACTTCCGCGCGGCACATTCGAACGATCATCCGGCCTCTCTGCCGCAATTAATTATTTTCCACCGCTTACGCTCGCCCGTCTCCCCGGCAACTTTCCGCTTATACCCCGAGCTTTTGCATGCCGCGGAGATAAAACTTTGCTCCGCGCGGCTCGTTAATTTGTACCGAGTAAACTACTGCCTTACCGCGGCCGGGGAAAAAAAAAGAAGCATCGATGCGCCCGGGCGCGGGATAATTTTTCAGCGGATATTGCCCCGACGCGCTCGCGCACTCTAAACTTTTTCGAGCGCCGTTAAAGTGGCCGCTCGCGCGCGCGTTGCTCTACCCCCCCTGACCGTCCGGATATGGAATAGTCCAGCTTTTTTGCCCGAGCGAGCAGGCCGACTCGTAAACTCGCGGAATTTACGGGCGGACTTAATCAAAACGGGGAGCTTGACGATTACGCGCCGGCTTTATACAGAAGCGCCCCGCGGCTAGTAGCTATATACACTCGCTTTTTCCCCGATTTAATCAGCCAATTCCGCGGCCGGGGAAGGCCGAGGACAGACGCAGGCTAGCTAGCGGGCCCCGCGAGCGTTAATAATTTTATTGAGATGCTCGCGGCTTGCGCGAGTATCTAAGCAAATTACGCGGGAGCTACGTCGTCAAGTGGCACTTAAAAGTTTACAGCGAGCTTCTCCGGCCGGCGGAGCGAACCAAAGGGCTTTCCGCGTTTCTTATTGGCGTTTTATTTGAGATTAGCGGAGTCGGCGGGGAGCTACCGCTTTCTTTGGACAGGAGCTTGAAGCGGGGATGTTGGCGGGTTGTCGAGGTACGGCTATGTTTCTTTGAGATCGGCGAGGCGGTATTAATCGGGTTTGGTGGCTGGAGAGGTTTTTAGCTTTGACGGATGATATTTTGAAATTTAATTTGGTGACTGATATTAGACTGTGTAGAGTAAAATTGTGAGAGAATAATATCAATTATTTAAGTATTACGGTGTAGACGTATTTATATTCGATTGGTTTTGTATTTATTATTTGTTGCTTTTGAATATTTTCGAAAATTCGAAAATTGTTGATTTTAGCAAACATTATTCGATAAACCATTTAATACAAATCCAGAAACGGTCTAGACTAATTTCAAACGATTCACCTCGCTTTCCCGTCTAATAGCTCAAAATCTAATCAGATACAGCAGGCGAGGATTTACTCCACATTATAACCCGCACATCCCGAAATCTGCAAAATTTTTCGTACATTATCCCGCATACGACGCGATTTAATCATCCCCGCCCGAAAATTATCATTTTATGCATGAACTCGCATTTACATGCGAATCCGTACTTGGCGTTTCGCGAACCCGTACACGGCCTATTGAATAAGCCAGAATGAATATCGCTGACAGTGTGTATATACGTACTAGGGCCGCACGTGACTGATGACAATTGAACGCAGCGAGAAAAAGGATTTCGCATACAGCGCGCAGCCAAGTCGATAAATTATAATTGTAATATTTGCGAATATGCCGCGCGGTGCGCAATTCGCAAAAGATTTCTCTTACATAACCGCTATTATATGGAGCTGTATATGTATATGTGTGTGTGTATATATACGCGTTCGCGCGCGCGAGATACTGTTGAGCTTCTACGAACGGTGCCTATTGTTTTAAGCGGCGCGCTGAAAAGGTGGCATATTAAATTAAATGTTTGTTTCATCGACGAGCGATATTTCGCGACCGCGCGCTAGCTATTAATTGTGTACAGCCAAGCATTTTTCGGCCATTCCACGGGCACAATTGGCGACTACTTTTTTCCTTTTCTTTATTTTAGGAACGTTGCGATATACATATACTCGAGCGGGACAATAAAAGTGTTTCGATATCATCTTGACGAAAGAAAGAATGCGAGAATTATTGATGTGTGCTAAATTTTGATATCGCATTGTGCGAGGAGAATTATAAATGCTTTCGCATTATCGGGCTCTTATGGAGTCGAGCCCGAATCGATAACGGAATTGCCGGCTCGCTCGTTTTGCCATATGAATAAATTTACGCAGAAGAATAGTTCGCCGAAACGCAAGGTGTAATTTTTTTCGCTAGTAAGAATCGCAT
Organism: Eupelmus azureus; assembly: GCA_030522685.1. Classification (NCBI taxonomy): domain Eukaryota; kingdom Metazoa; phylum Arthropoda; class Insecta; order Hymenoptera; family Eupelmidae; genus Eupelmus; species Eupelmus azureus. The sequence continues at coordinate 13,008 of JAPYZA010004302.1, read as the reverse complement.
TTACAGTATAAGTCATGTTCTTTTCATACACATCAATTCCGTTCTCTTGTTTAATAGGGCCGGCCTGTTACATCCCTAGTACTATGCATTATTTACCGTACCAGTAAGACGAACCATTTTCATATCCTACAACGACACAAAGAGCAATCACAGATAAGAAAGCATGAATCAAAACATTTCACTCACCCGCCATCCTCCCCTGAAAATCCCAACCCCTCCACCCGATCCCCAAAACAAAAGCATCCACCTCGACTCTCATCATAAAAGCCATCCGTAAATCCATACAACCGTCAGCTCGCAATAACCACACTTAAAAACGCTCCACCTCCACATAACCTCCCGCGTGCGCATCCTCTCGCAACTACACACTCCTAAGCCTTTCGAGACTTTCTCATAGAGCTCTTAGACAGTCGCGAACAAACGTATCTCAGCGGCATACATCAGCCTCTGGATAAGAGTTGGCGAAACTGCTCGTAAACGCGCCGAGCCAGCGCGCTCTCTCGCTCCCTCAAATCCATAATTTAGCGCGAAATTCGTTTCTTCCTTTATTTTTTCGATACGCGCCTGGGCTATAAAAAGCCTCTCCATTACCGGGGCGCAGGCCGTCGTTACGTTTTACGAGAGAGCCGGGCAGCGCGTTACCATTAGCCTGTCGCGCGCGATCGCTCATTTCGCAACGAGCGCGAGGAAGCCTGCTTATATATATACGTGCACGCACAATGCAGTTTTGCGCTGTGTATAGTTGCACAATGCGTTAAGGGACTACTGCTGCTGTTGCCGGTACGTCCGGGTCGTGAATCAAGGATCCAGCTGTAAGAGCAGTTTTACGCGGGGACGCGCGTTTTGTCAGGCTTTTCTCGCGCGGCTCCAGAGAGACTGACTGACTGGCTGGCTGAGTGGCGGAGAGCTGGGACAGTGTTGCAACGCGCGCTGACGCTTTGATTTAGTGAGCGGTAAAATTAAGCTGGCGTCTTAATAATAAATAATTGTGGGATGGGGATAGTTAGTGGATGTGGTCTTTTTGAAGAGAGGTGATGCGGGATTTTTTGAAAGTCGGAGCGAAATGTTGGATAAAAATGTAGGCTTCGCAACTGTAGCAGAGGAGCGATTTATGCATTCTCAATATGGGGCCAATAAAATTTATAAGTTTTAGTTTCCAAATAGTCTTCATCTCGTTCTTTTCCGATCGCACAGAATACAAACAATTTTGCAATTGAAGACTGCTAACGCAGGCTGCTTATCATTAACGCCGACGCGCTTTAACATGAAATTCACGAAAACACACAACAAGCCAAGCATCAACAATTCCCCCATCATTTGCATTCGGCTCACCAGTCCCGAAACTCGAAATATCCTAAAGCAAACGAAAAGCCCATAAATAAGCTATTAAACAATGTATACACACTCGCCAGCCGAGAAAATAGCAAGCCAGCCATTTACCCGGCTTACTTTCCTCCACACGCCACACTCATATAATAACCCGCCCCGAGCTCTAAAGCCCGCGAAAACGCGGTAGCTCTCGAAACAATTCGAGCGTACACATATACTCACAGAGCTAGCAGCCACGAGGTAAAGGCTACGGTCAGTCAATCCGCGCAGCTAAACTTTATACGCATGTATATACAGAGAGAGGCAGAGCCGGCGGGCGCCCCGCATTCTTACGAGCGTCCGCTGGAAATTATTTGCCTATTCCGGCTGTCGAGCTTGCGCGCGCAAAATTATTTGACCGGTGAAACTTTAAGGAGGCAGCCGCGCTGTTACCACTACTGGCTGTGTCTATTACGCGCCGAGGAATTCCTTTTCCAGCGCTGAAGGGTTAACGCGCGAGTCTATGTATATTTTAACCTTTCGCGAGAGCGGAAAGCGATACGCCGATCCGCGTAAATCCCGATAAAAATATGAGCGAGCTTTTACGCGCTTGCGATGTTAAACGCGGGACTTTGCTTTTGTTTCCAGCCCGGTCGTTTCGAGTTTATTTCCTCCTCTTTTTTTTTCGTCGATATTTTGAGTTACGCTCGCGAGGGTAGAGGAGAAATTCGTCTTTTGGAGCTTTACGATTCGATGAGTCGAGCGATAAAGTTTCGAGTTATTACGGCGTATCTTTAACGGCTTAAAATTAATGCGCATGTTTTAAGCGCTATTGGCTTGTATTTACATGATCGCGAGTCGATGCTCTGTCTCTTTAGCAACTTAAAAATAATAATAATTCTATTTCCAAGCTCTTATCGCGAACACGTAAAATCAATTTAATGCGCTTAATGCAACTCTCCGGCCTGTCATCCTTATCGTCCGTATCGAGCCACCTATACATGCACGTATTAAACAAAAGCCGCAATGATATCATTATTCTCTAATACTACATTCACCCAAAGCGCGCTAAATCACAAGAAAACGCACCAAACCATAAAAATCCAAGCTCAACAGCCTCCCAATCGCGCAGCACTGCGCGCTCTACTTTCCTCTCCCCGCGCGCATCCGCAAAAGCCCAGCAATGAAAAACAGAAAAAAATCCCCTTCGTAAAATTTGCACCGCCGTCGTGTAAAGCGCGATAAAAGCGACGCGTCGCTCGCGCTAATTCGCCCCGGCGCTCGTGCGGCCATTTACATAATAAACACGGCAAATTTAATGCAGCCCCGCGTAGAAACACGCTCGCGTCAGGCTGAACCTGAGTAATATTGATAGATGCCGGTCGTCCGAGCCGCTTTATCTCTAATTCCGCGCGCTATACGTTACGATCGCTCGCACACGAGGATTGCACAACGAGCGTGAGAGAGAGGAGGGGGGGGGGGCGATTGCATCGGCGAGCTGCTCTTATCAGTTAAACACCCCGAGCTTCGTCTTTCGCAAGAGCTCGGCTTATCGCTCGGGCTCGTCTTTTTTGCGTTTTAAATTCGCGCCGCGTATATAGGAAAAGTGCATCGGCCTTTTTGCCTCGAGAGTGTGTAAGCCTAACGAGATGGGCAAACATGTAGGAGGGGGGCCTATAGTTCCGAATCGCGCGAGATTTATGAAGTGTTATATTTGCGCGGGGCCAGTCAATGACCCGCTCGCGCGGCGAGTATGTAGTGCGTGATCGAAGCGCGAGAGTAAGTGTGTTTATTGCCGAACGTTAAAAATAGAGAGGGCTGCCGTTGTTGAGCTGGGCGAGCGTATGGATTGCGATTAATTTGATTTATGGAGAGAGTTAATTGGGATAAGTTGTCGGGGCTGGTATATTCTGGAAAGTAAATTTGGGAATCGTCGTTTTGGATGGTTGGGGAGTGGGATTAGCGTTTTGGTGATAAGAAAGTGAGATGTGAATTAGCGCGGGATTATAACGTTGCCTTTTTATCTAAGAGGATAAGATTGATCACTGACAGTTCCGAGTGTCAATGACTTTGTAAACTAAATTTATAAAATACATAAATCGATGATAATTGTTTATTCCTCTTCAAGGCTCAGCTCCAAAAATGCTCCCCCCCCCCCCCTCCTTCACAATTCAGCCCCCAAACATCATTAATTTCGCTCATCAGCCAACATCAGGTCAAAAATGTAATACCCTCCACTTTGCCCACCAAACAAACCAACGACACCTCTGGCTATCTCGCTTATAGAGCCGATATAATGCATTTATCCAGCTATAGCGCGGCGCCGAGGATATTCACCTTGGCTCGCGGGCTTGCGAAATCTCGTTGTTATTCAACTGCGCGCTCGCTCGCTCGCTCGCCGCGCAGCTCGAGTCAGCGAACTGAAGAATGAAATTACATAGACGCGCCGGCCGGATTATGAGGGTAAACTTGAAATCGAAGCGAAAGTCAAACGTCTGATGTAAGCCGCGATAATACGGCTCTTTCCTTGCCTCCTCTCTCCTTCCTATTCCTTTATTTCTGGGCGAACCAGACAGCGCAGCGTGCTTTTCTTTTGCTTTGAAAATTCCTTCATTAATAAACGTCGCGTAGAGCGAATGCAAAAATACATATCCGCGAGAGCGAGAGAGGCCAACCCCATTTTTCTCGCTTCGAAGCGAGAGAACTTAATTTTCGCCATCAATCTTGTTCGTCGCTGCACGGAGCCGGACAGTTGGCCGCTTTGTTGCACGACGCTGCTTTCTGTGGATATAAAGTTCGAGCGCGCGGCTTTTGCGCTTGACGCGAGCTTATGGTAACAGGGGATAAAAAGCGGGGCACGGAAAAAAGGTGAGCAGTAATTATGTTAATTTCTGCGTCACTCGAAAATTCTCAGCGGGTTGATGTTTCGTGGGCATGTGAGGCGGAAAAAAAGGGCTGGTAGTTTGCTTTGCGGCTGGTGCGCCCGCGGCGAGGTTCGTAAATTATTGATAAACAACGAGAAGTACGTAACCGCATAACTGGGATGCTTTTTTTCTCGTTGAGAAAGGCTGTTTGGGCGAAAAGCGATTTTTCGAAAAACAAGTATCGAACTCTTATTTATAAGTCATCGTTTCGCGGAAATTGTTTATTTAAAAATAATATTTGACATTAACAGTCGGGCGCGGGGTGACCTTTGCTCAACAAATGAAAGTTTTGTAAGCTGGACTTATTTTTCGGATAGTGCAAGGTTATAGTTTTTAAAATTAAGTTAGAAGATTTCCTGTGCTACAAGGGTAAGCCGGTCGTTCTGTTTGTAAAAGAGGATCGGTATCGTTTAAATTAAGAAATTTTAGTTAACGAATATAATCAATAAAAAAATTTTATTTTTAAATGCGCGAAGCAAAACGAAAGAAGTGGAAAAAAATATCGATGAGATATCTGTTATTTCATTTTTAGATAGCGGTAAAAAATACTTTTTAAAATACTGTATTAGCATATTATTGGTCAAAACAGTGTTTGTCTTGTTCTTTTCGGTATTGAAATTAATGAATCAATATTAGGAATAATATTTTGAAATATTAATCGTAAATATTAGCCGTTGAATATTCAGTAATTTACGAAATGAATATGTATTTCATATACAAAAATGACTTAACGATTAATCATCGAAATAGATCATGGAGTAAAAACGTCAACGCTTATGACATCGTTAGTCACTTAATCCTATATACAACCTGAACGGACTGTTCCATGTCGATGTTTAGCACAGGCGAAATGAAATATGTAACAATCTTCTAAAATTATTAAATTCAAACATACATATAACTAAAACATTAGCTTTCTCAAACATTAATTAGCCATTAAAAGGAATGTCAAAATTATTTAGCGATAAACGAATATCTTTAAAACTCTATTTAAATAAAATAAAACGAATTCACCTCGCATAAAGCAGTAAATGTTGCAATACCACATCAACACACCTAAAATAGCAAACAGATAAAAACGATAACAACCCAGCCTATAAATTCTTAAAAAGCAGCCGGCAACGCCCGGAAGTAACTCCAGCGCACACACAGCCGCGGATTTTTTCGCCCGCGCGCGAGCTTTCACGAGCCAAGTTACGAATTCAAAGCCCAATAAAAAGAAAGCACTCGCAGGGGCAGGTGCGGAGCGACGAACTGCGGCCAGTATTTTTCGCGCCTTTCCTCCCATATCGTTTCCATACACCCAAACACCAGACAGACACTCGCACACAAGCGGAATATATGTCGAAACGAGCCGGTTGCACGCGGCAGCTGCGTGTATTTATATTGCAGCGCGCATTCGCGAAAAGCTACTTGCGCTTGCGGATCGGTGCGGGCCGAACGAGGTGGGTATATTGACCTATCCTAACCAGCCTTGCGCCGCGCGAGAGATATCATTGTCACTGAGCCCGAGAGCGCTCTTTTACGCGGTCATTAACATATTTCTCGAGGCCGTTAATTTATAAATACGCGCGCTTTATGAACGCTTTATCGCGCGCCTCCTGCGCTCTCTCTCTCTCGCTTTCGGCCCGGCTTACCGGCCTTGACGCTCCAAGCGCGCGACTCTATTTTTAGGCCGGCGCAAGTAAGTTTCGCAGCCGCGCAACTCGACTTTTGCTTGTTATGTTAATGTCGTGTTGTTTTTTTTTTCTTGTTTTAACGGCGGATCTTGGTCGCGCCGTAACGAGCTTTTCCGCTGGCTTGGATCGATTTTTTCGCTGGATCGTGTTTGTTTTAATGGCACATCAAAGATTTGGAGCGGGCTTGGCGAGCGAGGGAAATTTGTTTCGGCGATGGTTATTGCGTTCGGAAATATGTGTGTCGTTCTTAAATAGATTGCGTATTGTTTGGTCGTATTAATTAATGAATTAATTGTTTAAGGGATAAAATGGTGTTTGATTGAGCGGAAAATAATTCTCTGTTCGAAATTTAATATTATATAGGTGTGTCGAGCATTGATTTTTCGTGCTTTAAAAGGCATGAAAATTGAAAGCAAAGTTTATTCACGTTCAAAGATTAAAAATTGATAAAGCTTTGCTTTATTTCTAGCGGCGAAAATACCTAAATATTTACGATGAATTAAAGGAAAAAATGAATTCGATCAAAACGTTGTTGCTATGCTATGAAATAAAACGAGCGCATTCTGCATCGGGTTAAGCATGTAAAGCATATATTTTTAGCTGGGAGAATCGCGAAAAAGAAATAAGCTTTTCCCGTCGATGCATAAAATTTATAAAAATAACAGCGGCCAACCGAATTTTAACCGGTAGCCTCTGTTTATATTATTCTTACACAATGATTAATGACGAATAACAAAGCCGTGCGTTTTAATATCACGGCAGCGATGTTGTGACAATGATTCAAGCTAAAGTGACATTTTCATTATCGGCGATCGGACTGTTTTCAGAAGAGAAACAAAAAATTCGGATGCAAACATAATAAAGTAGCAAAATAAAGGAAGAAAAAACAAAAACATCCCGGGCGAAAAAGCCGCCGCCGGCGCGACTTCGATGCACAGGCGTAACTAAACGAGAAAAGGAAAAAGGAGCGAGGAGTCGAGCAAAGAGTCAACATTCTGAAAAACTTATCTCTCCCGCACTCGTTGGCGAAACGTTCGTATAAAAAGAAGAAAAACGAAGAAAAATCGAGCGAGAGAGAGGCCGCTTGTTTGAAAGCGGATCTCAACGGGGGCAAAAGGAGTAAACGGCCTTTTGTCACTAATAACGGCCGGCGGAATGACGCATTTTTTATTTTTACGAGCGAAAACAGAGATTAAGGAAAAATACCGTTCAATAATGTATACACAGCGGAGCGCGCGTTTTTCGAGCAGCTCCGGCCGAGGCTCGCTCTGCAGCCGGAAAGCGCAATTACTGCTTGCATATCGACGCAGAGCGCGTCGTGAGATTCCTTAACCAGACGATTATACGAGTAGAGGCTGCATCGAGCTTATATACATCGGATTGCATTTCCTTATACTTAGAAAATCACGACTATCCGCGAGCCCGTGCACCCTTAATCCAGCTTCCATAAATCATCCTCCCGCAGCTCGGCTTCTCGTGAAATCAGAATTCAGATCGGCCCGGTAAAAATGTTGGCCGAATAACAAGATTAAAAACTAGCGTTATTTATTAATCAGAAATAGCGCAGCGCGCATCTCGGTCTCCTTAGGAAAAAAGGCGATCCTTCGCGAATTTATAACGCACGGTTAGCGCGGATATTTTCTCCACGGCGCTCGCTCCTCGCGCGCGAACGCATCGATTTATTTATAATAAAAAACTGTTTGCCCGGAGTTCGTTCGTCCCTCGCATGCAGCGCTCGGCTGTGTGTGTATATACATAAGCTCGCGGAGAGACGGAGTCGGCGGAGGAGGTGGAAGCGAGAAGGCCAGGAGAGAGAGAGAGAGAGAAGAGCGCAGGAGAAGGTGGATATATAAGAGGAGGGTCGAAGCCCTCAAGCTCTTTGCCTCTCTCTCTTCCTCGCCGATCCTTATTTTTCACGGCGCGGAAGGTCACGAGCTGGTCAACGCGCCGCGCTTCTCTCTCCCTCTATATATACCGTCGTTTTTCCACTCGACTCGGCTTCCGAAATACATTCACCTATGGAAAGAGCAGCGCCTTATTTCTCCGTATTGCGCGCGCTCGCAAAGAAAATGAGAGAGAGGTGAATGCGCGTTAGACAGACGAAAACAAGCGCGAGCGGTTCATTCATTAGGGGCCTGGGAGGAGGCGAGCGTATTTTTGGGGTGATTTGGCTATTGGTGGAAAATTGATGTGCAGAGTGGTGAGGATATTTTTTCTTTTTTTTGTGTAGTGGGATCTGCGTTATGAGTGATATTGTTTGATTCGATTTTTTGTAGTGGAGATGGGTTTCTTATTTTGTAATAATAACGGCGCGTTGGGCAAACAAATAATGAATAATGGTGGTAAGATATTTAATTGAGTCGTATATTAATGTACGAGCTGTTGAATTATGGTTATTCTCAGAAGTTGCATTCAAGGTACTTCAGGCGTGGGTGTCAAAGGTTATTAATCTCGCAATATTTGTTATTCGCTTTTTTATTGTCGAATGAATAATTATTTTTAATCGATCTTCAAGTATTAATGTAATATAATACCATCAGTTTACATTCAAATTTATTATAAAATTATTTTATGGCGTTTTTTTCAGCTATACATTTGAACGAAGCGCACGCAAAACACCCTGATTTCACAAAAACATCATTTCACATTCTCGCGTACTTGACCTCAGTAAATATTTAAATTACTAGTACATTCACCGGTCTCTCACCTCTCAGGCACATCCCAACTTCGTCCGCCGAGACTTAAAAAATGAAAATCCAAATATTTAAAGCACGCTTTTCCCACTAAAACATTCTTCCAAATGTCACCCATCTAAATTTGTTGAAAACACAAACAATCCAACAAAACGTCCAGCCGAGAGAAAAAGCGCTCGGCGCCGAAAATCCTCATGAAAAATCGAAAAGTCAGACTTCCGAGAAGCGCTTGGCAGCCGATAAGAATTCGACGGTTAAGTAAAGATCGGCTAAATACCCGATGAGAAACGCCGAGGAAAAGGGAGAAAATCGCATACACACACACACAGCTTGCGCACGACACCCGGGGGGGCATCGACTACTCGCGCGCGAGCTCGCCGTTACACAGCGATATTTTTAGGCCTCTCTGCGCCGGCTCTCTCGGGGGCCGTTCACTTTCGGCGTTTTTGGCGCAGCGACAGAACGAGAAGACGATTTTTCCGGCGAATTTTTCGTCGAAAATACATAAACGCGCTTGATGAATCGCCGCGAGAGCGGGGAGAGCGCTAATCCACGCCGATTTATAAATTCGAGCGCGGCTCGTAATGGTCGCATTGTGTAACGAATTCAATTTGAGCAAAGAGGATTTTCAACGCTGATTAATGAATACGGGTATGCTTGTGCGATACGAAGGCGGTATGCGCGCCTGTCTCGATTAATAACGCGCTCTCGGACTTTTAAATGCGCGTTGGGTATAGTTCGCGGCCTGGACGATTTCACTTTGCGCTGCTGCTTCTGTGCTGTTGTTGTTGTTGAGGGACGCGCTTGGTGTGTATATATTCGGCGATACGGGGGATTATGCTTCTTGTTGGGAGAAGAAAGGACAGCTGCAGTGCGAGAGGAGCGTCATTATTTGCTGTCCGAGCGGGTTGAGTATGTAAGAAAATAACAAGGTCGCCCCGAGGTGGAGGAAAAAGTGTCCTTGCTTTCAGAATCTAGATGAACCGACGATGCGACGGAGATAAGGCGGGCTGAAACATTATGCGCGGGACCTTCGGGACGGTTTAATATCGCGAGTGAAATTTCCGATAAATTTTTGATTTGTAATCTTATGAAAATATTTAATGTACGTGTTTTCGATGAAAATGTTTATACTACAATCGCGAATGTCCCTTGAATTAATTTTGCAAGAATTGCATTCCTACAACCACCTATCATAGAGTAAATAACAACCACCTCTTCCTCATAAAGGTCGAACCGCTCGACTCTTCAAAAAAACCAAGCTCCAAATCACGGCGCAAAAGCAGCCATTCGTCCAGATACGCCCGCGAAAAATATTTGCGCAGGTGAAAAACAGCTGCTTCTCCGCTGCAGCGCGCGCAGTAGTAACAGACTGGCCGCGCGCTCTCCTCCCCCTACTCGCGATGCAAAATTTTGATAAACGCCTTCTACGCACGGAACGAACGCGAGAGAGACAATCGCGAGCCTATCGAATTTATCGCCCGCAACTCGTTGTTTTTCGCTCTGCCGAGTGAAATATTTCCTGCTGTATACATATACAGGTACCTCCCCCTCGGCGGCCGACTTCTCCATGACTAATGTTTTCAAAGTGACTCTTGACTTTCTCCTGGAGCTCGATCCTCCGTGTCGTGTGGTCGAAGCGCGTGCAGATGTCGCACTTGGAAAACGTCGGGGCTTTGCTTAATTCGAGCACTTTGGTTTAGAGAGATGGTCTGTGCTTTAATGTTTAGGATCGGGATGTGTAATGTATGTTTTATCTGTGGGCTGGTTGAGTGTCGTCGAATTTTCGTAGGCTTGCGCAACGATCGCGTCGTTTTGGGAAGGATGATGCAAGGGTGATGGATTTTTAAGCAGTGATTAGTCGCCAAGATTGAATCTCGGGATTGTAATGAGTGAAGAAACGGCGCGGGATTATAATACTGTTATTATGAGCTGATTTTAGGTTTTGTAAGCTAAGGAGCTGTACTTGTCGTGTGTCGCTGAGTAGTTACAAGTCAAAATTACAAGATTTATTAGAAGCGTACATTTTTCCCCGACGCATTGGGAAATACATATGTAAAGCGAAGTTAATTTAACTAGTTTACAAAATGTAGACGTTTATGTAACGCGCGCAAGGAGCGTATATCTGAAAATTATGCGGAATATTGTCCGGAAAAATTGGATTTTGATTAATAGATCAGGTGCAATCGAATTTACGATCCGTCAAAACAACTTCCTATTTCAATGTCAAGATATAAATAAACATTATTAATGGCTGGCGATTTTGCATTTATATAACTTTTGAAGCTATCGGGGCAATCTACATAAAAACTAAATTTGGAACAGAAACTGATCTGTCGCTCCTGCTAATAATAATGCGTTACATCAAATGAACTATTAAGTATTCATAATTTATAAATGAAACGATCGTTTCTTTCTCGAGGCTTCCAGCAAAGCCCGCTCGAAAAAGATGATAGCCCGATCGTATCTGTACTCCGTTCAGCGTTCTGCATCTAATTAGAGCCTCTGCAGCGAACTAATCTTCGACTTTTCTTTTCAAAAGTACTTATTATTATTTTTTCCTTTTTTTAATTTAAGATAAGATAAATTTTACTTTTAAATGATGCGCTCCAGACTGATCCTTGAAAAGCATTAAAAACGAAGAAAAAAATAAGATCGCCGGTGATTATTTTGAAACGACATCACAGAAATTAACTAGCTTCCTTGCGATAATCGAAACTATACTGCTTCCTTCAAAATAAGTCATTCATAGAATCTCAATACAACCAGTCCCATCCCAAACTATATCCTTAAAAAAACAAGGAAAACTCAAACCGTAACTCCTCCCAAACCCCACACCCAATCCATATCCATCACCTTCACCTCACTCCTACCCCAACCCGTCCAGCGTCACCTACGCTCTCTCACCCCAGCCTCCATTACAACTCTCAGAACCAGAAAAAAAAACACGCACTCTGGCACACGACACGCTCTCGCCTGTGCAATTTGTATATAGGCCCGCGCCGATTTTTCTCCCCTGGACGCGCGTGTGCCCCGCGGGGCCGCTCGAGCTCTGTCAACATCGATGTTCCCCGCTCTTTCTCTCGATATGTGCCTGTACACACTGGCTCGCGCGCGAGTGCACGTTTCGCATAAATTATAACCCGGCTAATATCCGAGCGCGCGCGCGCGAGCACGTGAGGAGAGCGGAGTCATGACAAGTTTCTAGCGATAGCGCCGTCTGTCTATATGCGCGCGGTTACACAACTCGCGACACAGAAAGCTGCATGTATATAGCTGGAGCTGGAGCGATTAAAGGAGTCGAGGCGAGCTGGCACCCTTTCGTTACGCTCAAGGAGCTCGTTAGGCGAATTATGTTTATCTCGCCTGCTGCCCTCGTGTGTGTATATATGTATAGGCTTATTGGTAATTGATGGCTGGACAAAGCGGGGAGTTCTTGGATATATCCGGGAAGTGCCGGTTGCCAGCTCGGAGGGATTGATGGGGTTGAGGCTGGAGTTTCTCGCGTTTTCGGTCAGAGCTTTTTTGTTCGTATGCACATTCGAGTGTTGTGAGGTACTTTTTGGTCCAGATATGACCTGAATGCTACCTCTAAATGTGGACAAAAATATAATTAATCTTGCAACGAGGTTTTGAAATAAGCTCTCAAATAATTCATTATAACGTTCATTTTCAGAATCAAATTAAGATATTGAAGTCTATTTTGATCCTTGAGTCTGGCCTCCAGCAAACCAGGACCGTTTTCAGCGATTCATTTTTCAAACAGAAGCTTTTTTAACCTTGGAAAAAAAATCGAGCGTACGAAATACAAAAATTTCGTTCAAGCTGTCCAGTAATTAAAGCCCGGTTCTAATATAGTCACATCTATATCGCGCCTATTATTTATTACTCGCAGCACTCATTGAAAAAAAAGTCCGTGTCGAGATAAATTAAAATTCAGTCATTAAACCAGCCGATAAGGTCGCATTTGTAACCCTCAAAAAACTAAATTCTGCAAGAGCTTATCTCGAATCTTAATTTAAGCACCGGTATTACGAATAAAGCCAAGATCGCAGCGAGAGCGCACAAACTCAATCGCTTATTTTAAGAGCCTTGAATATAAAAATAAAGTTGCGCAAAGCTCACAATTCAATATATACACGACGAGGCGGCGCGCATATCGCAGGAAATGTAACACCGCGGCCGGGGACGAAAAATCGGACTGTTTACACTGCGCTGAATTACGGCGGGGCAATTTTCATCACTCCATTTTGCATTCAAGGACAGAGCTCGGGCCGCTTCCGACACACGCGGCTCGTTATCAGTCGCGCATATTCATGTGTACGCGCGATTACGCGCAAGCGCTGTCATAAACGAAACGCTAATTATACAAAGTGTAAGAGAGAGAGAGAGAGAGAGAGAGAG
>JAPYZA010004301.1:0-13698 GCA_030522685.1 Eupelmus azureus | reverse complement strand
AATAACTACTTATTTTTAAAACTGCAATTTTGTCGTCACTAATTGGCCCTTATATATTTTTATACCTAAATTATTCAGGCATTTCGGTATTTGCAAACAAGCTGTTGAAAAAATCAAAAATTTATACAAAATTCTGAAAAATAGCTTGTTTGCTTTAGCTGCAGAATATTTTTAGAATTTATTAATATTATAATATTTTCGTAAATTACGGTCAATGATAAGTTTGACGACAGAATTGACGTATAAAATCAATATCAAATTAAAGCCAATTTTATATAAAGAAAAATGATAAAAGCATTAGTTATTCAGTTGCGTCAACAACTTTTTTATTAATATAATAATCCGTAAATTTTCAAGTAATTGAAATATTAAAAACAGGAACAAGCTGCTAAAATATTCAATCATTTTATATTTTCAAATTCCACGTAATCATTTCATTTATTTATGTAATTAATTTCAAATTAAATTATTATCCATTTTCACAAAAATAAGATCATATATTTACGTATCAAGACATCAGATAATTTTAAATATCAAATAAAATGTCAACAAGAAAAATGTTTGTTAATAAACTGTTAAACATCGATTCGCTTTGCTCATTTTATTATTAAAATTTTCTATCATCAGTTTCACCAACTTTATTAATTCTAAGTTCCAAACCAAAACTCAATAAACAATAACCTAAAGTTCAAAACAAACTAAACAAGAAATTCACTCAAACTCAACATCCTCAACTTCGCATCCACCGCCAATCAACCCCGAACCGTCACTCCCAATTCCAAACCTAACTATCAAACGACGCCTCACCGAACGTCGCGCGATCAACGATCAAAAGCCATCGGGCACTCTAAAAACAAAGCGGACCGGTAATCACCGAGCGCAGAGCAATTTTCCGAAATTAGGGCCTCGTGCGATTCGACCTCCGAGCGCGGCGCGCGTTAATTAAGCGGCCAAAGGACGAAGCACTTGCGGCGGCGCGCCTCCAAGACAAGCGTAAGCGAGGCTAATTCGCGCGACCGCGAACTTGAGGCTCGAGCCGGCGATTGGCTCGGATAAGATAGGCCCGGCCACTTGTCTCATTTCCGGAATTAATTGAGCGCAATGGGAAACCGGCCGGTCACTTTGTGCGACGCGCACTGCCGCAGCTATCGGGCGAAGGCTCGATGCGATGGATGTATAGTTGAGTGGAGAGGCTCTTTGGTAGCAGGGGGTGCTGAAGTAACTGGCCAATTGTTTTGTGAAATTTTTAAGTAGAGATAGCGTTAGGGTAAAGTTTGTGGTTGTTGTTCTTTTTTGAGTATATTGCCGCATTTTTAGTTTGGGTTTGTTATAACTAATCGTTTAAAACAATGTGAAATATTTTCAAAAATCGATTTATTGACTGTACAGTTATTGCATTCAAAATTTAATGATATTTACAGTCAAGCAAACATTAGCTGCAATTTATTCGAATTATAAAATTACTTTCTGATGCACTGAATCACGTTACTTATCAAATAATATTTTTTAATTTCCATCGATATTTTCAAAAAACCTTCGATTACAAAAAAAAGAACTCACCATAAACAAACAAATTATAATTCCATCCATCTCCTTCAATAAATTATTCATAATTGCACGTGGCAGGTATATCGCGAGTCTATCGTACAACTCTAGCAAAAATTTTCCTCGGTCTATTCTTGGCCGAGCTGCATCGTCGATGCACACTAGTCCGCGCTATTTGAGAACGACGCTGTAATATTTTTATATCTTGTCGATAAGACCTATAATTAACCCTTCAAGGTTCCTTTGTATTTGCAAGATATTTTTACGCGAAACGCGGTAGCGTCGTTGTAGGTAGAAGCAGGACAAGCAGCGACGCGATCATTTGTCCGATCGATGAATTGCGTCGTTGATTGGGCCGTTTGAACTTGGAACGGAGTACGCATGGTCTTATTACCTGATGTAACGTAATCGGCAAATCCAATAACGACGGGCTGGTATTGAACGCGCTATTATAAATTTATGATAAATTATTCAAGTGTCCTAACAACGTAAAGTTAATATTAATGTTTTATTGCCTGGAGCAGAGTGTACTACTTGCATGAATTATTCATTAACATGTTATAGTAATATCGATCTTGTACTTATCTATGCGAAGACAAAACGGATTTTAATCTAGTCACGGGCCGCTCGAATCAAAGAATACAAGAGTATTTTTAATAAGTACACAACTATTACAAAATAACTACATTAGACGCAGTACAGGATGAAGAAATAAAATGTATTTTTTTAACTGCTAGAGTATGATATTACATCAAAAATTTGTAAGAAGTATGGAAAATATTAAAACCCACAATAAATATATATTATAATTTTAAAATACTGCATCTTCAAGTGGCCATTCTGGAACATAAGTATAATCTCCTTATCAACAAAATGCATCAGAAAGCAGATGCTATCCCCTCGAAATACTCCAAAACATTCTCATAAAGAAAAGCTCTCCTCGAATACATCGAGCCAAGGAAAAATGTTTAATGTAAAGTCTCAACCCGATATAATCGCACGTAAAATCCCCCCAAAGTGACTACTTGCGTCTCCTACGACCCGTACGGGCATCATCGTATATATACACGCCGGTGCTTTTCCGCTCGTTCAAATCTCAAACTCAAGCGAGCTCTGGCAGTGTAGCAACTGTGGGCAGAAAGAGTAGAGAGAGAGAGAGAGAGAATCTCGCGCACACACATCAGATGCCTCGCCGGGAAAATCCACTTGAATATCGCGACTTTAAAAGCTCACTCGACGACCGTTCAAAAAGTGCTTCGCGAACCCTTTCGAGTCGAAAAAAAAAGTATGTCTTCTCTTCGCGAAGTTCGCCTTAATAAAAGAGCAGCAAAAAGTAAGCCGAGAGACAGAGAGATAAGAGCGCGAGTCCGTAAGGAAGAAGACTGCGAGAAATTTTTCTCACAGTCGTAAAAGCTCCCCGCGCTTTTAGGAGCTGGCCCCCCGCGCTCGCACCCGCACATATACACACGGGCGCGTGGCTGCGATCGTGCTTGTGCGTGCGATGCTTGCGCGCGACGTCCGATGAATTTTACGCGCGTGCTCTACATTTTTCTCTCTTACCGACTTTTTATTCTCGTTCGCCCGCCTCTGAGCGCTCTTCCGCCTTGCGCTGATGGTTTACAGAGTGCATGTACACCGCGTGAATTTTTATGGGGAAAAGAGGCTCGGGGGAGAGGGCTAGGATACAAATGATCGCTTAGTAAATGAGCTCGAGCGGGTTCGGTTTGTTTTCGCGTGCGGCTCGGCAAATTTTTGTAGGAGAAAGTAGTAGATGTAAGAAAACATTTTTGTTTGATGAATTTGACATATTCAGAAAAGTTGGAATTTTTAATCAAGTACAAATTAGAATAAATTTTATTTAGATTATAGTTATTTTTTCAATTGTTAATATTTAATAATAATCATAAAATAACATCAATAAATAATAATAATAAAAAATAACAATAATAACAATAATACAATAATAACAATACGGTCGTTAGGCGAGCAAGATTTTCAAAGTTGTTTTTAGTTGTACCTTGTTGTTCTAAAAGTAATAAATTATTTTACAGTACAAATAATTTTAGTAAAAGGAATTTTAAGAAGGTTTAAGAAACTTTAACTAGTGTAAGAATACTTTAATAAAGTTTAAAATTAAATGTTTTAGTGGGCGCTGTTACCAAAATAACAAATTCAAGGTCAAACTTTATTTAATTGGAATTAAATTTTGAAACTTTATAATTCAAAGTCTGTTGGTTGCATTAAATCTAGAAAAGTGAAATTTTATTTTAAGGCGTGCAAAAAGTATGTTTGTTTAAATTTGATAAGATCATAACCACAGAAACTTTTAGTACTATACGTTTACTTTACGGTAGTGAAACGAATTTATCACTTTTATGTCATAAACAGAAAACTTTTATGAGATTACTTGAGTGGAATGTTTGTTAATGCATCAAAATTCTATGCGCATAGTCTGCATTCTTCTCTTTTACGATTTTCTTTACTATTTAAACTCCTGCACCAAGAGAGCCTTTTACGATGCATAAAAATTATTATTTATTCACAGTAATTATGCAAAATAAGTTTCGTTTTCAGTAATAGTTGAATATCACGCAATAAAAAAACATATTTAAACTATAACAGGATAAAAAGTCAACCCATCTATTAGGTATCCTACATTGTTTCTGACTATGCATGGATTTTTAAATATCAAAAATTGGATCAATAAACCGATTTTGAAATAGTTAGTCAGAGAAAACTGCTTCGTTAACATGAAAGTGCACATTATGTTTATAATACGGGTAGTTACCCATACAAGTACTTGACATAGAACTGTTTGTATTGACAGAATTACTTCGAGTATATGAAGTAGAATTCTCCATATCTATGATGTGAGATATGTAATTGTCTATAAATGTATAACGTGTGATTGCACAAATACATAATCTTAACGATAATACAGTAACCTATATTTCTCATAAATTAGAGAATAATATGCAAAGTGATAATTATACTTGAGTTTCATAGTGATCGTTCAGTAGTAGAGGAACAGTGATATTAAATTTGATGAAGAAATATATACTGAAAATTTACTTCAGTATCAAGTTTAGTTATTTTAAATGACTGTTCATAATTAATGTAAAATTTTAATTGAATTTTCGTTTGATTGCTTTTATTTAATCTTAAAAAAGATAAATTAAATTTCGTTGATTATTGTTACATTTCAGTAATACAATACGATTTACAACTTTCCGATTATTTTTGTTTTAAGATTTATTCTTAATCATGGTAATTTTATTATGTAATATTTTTATTTGATTAAAAAATTATTATATATACATAAGCAAACAAATTAAATTATTCAAAGCAACGTTTTATGTAATATAATATTTAAACACTTTCATTGATTTATCGATTTCGCTATGTGGTAATATTACTGATTGTGAAAAAAGTGTTATATCTATTATTTTAAAAAAGAAACGATTAAATTAGTTAATTTAATTTTAGGAGCAAAATAATTGTTCTTTGTTTTATGTATAAATTTCTTTATTCAATATTTTCTCTTTGTTCAAAAGCATTGCCAAAATGATGTACAATATAAATTATTTAAAAAAAAATTGATTTGAGAAAATTAAATTTATTGATTTAGTTGTGCAAAATTAATGTTTTCGATTTATAATCTGTATACCAACTAAAAATAACTTAATTTTATGACGTGAACGTGAATATTTATATAGATATGAATAGCTGAGGGGCAAAAAGTATAAATTTAATTTTTCTTCTAACATTGTTTCTAACGACTGTATATATGAAAGTAGTTCATTAATTAATATGTCAAATGGCTTCGGTTTTAATTGGGTTAAATGGTATTCATTTACCAATTATCCGTTCATACAAAATTTTTTAATTACTACAGTAAGTAGTACACTGTTCAATTACAAACAATGAATTTCAATTAATGCTGATCTACATAGTTACATGTGAGGATTCATAAAAAATTTCGAAGTTATTAATATTGTAATTACATATCTTATTATAAGTTAAAGTTAAATCAATTTTGAATTGTAAATACGAATGAAAAAATGCTTAAAACCACAATTCTAATAGAACCTACAAAATGTAGCAAAATATAATAAAGCTGAATAAAAGAGTAAATTAAAAGTACAACACAAAACCATTTTCCAACCAAGCGACTATACTAGTACAAATATATAGTATCACCTATTCTCTTCTCTTATCTTTCCCTCTATACCTCAGTCTTTCTTTGTCTCGCTTATTGCTCTGTCCTTTCCTAATTACCCATGAAATGCGCGTCAATCGGGTGCACTAACAATCCGGATAAACAAAAAGAGAAAAGGAAGAAAGGAGCAGAAAAGCGTCACGGCTCGCTCGACATCACCGAATCAATGGCACGTATCGCGTCGACTAATGAGAATCGAGGAACAAAATCGGGTCGTAGGCATATGTGAGCGAAAAAGACAGAGACAAAGCCGGACTCCATCTTGGGATCATTCAAAATTTACGATTATTCGAGTGACGTACTCACTAGGTGTATATACATCGAGTCAAAGGTGAAATAATAGAATGAAAGGTGAACACTTATAAATATCAAAATGGATGGAAAGGTCAGGAGTTATTAAAATGAATAAAATTACAGATTACTCAATTACTCAATTATTGAAATATAATATTTTATGATCGGAAAACTTGAGAATTGTTAAAATTATTTGAAATTAATAATATTTCATTATTATAATTATAAAGACAATCTTTTTGTATTCATTACTACAGCGGCAAAATTATCATCGCGAGATTTAGTCACATCGTTAACAAAGCAATTCACTTTGAAACTCAGTTTAAAAGCACTACAATGAGCTTAATTTCACTTTCATATTTTAACCAATTTCCAAGTTAAGCTAGGATTTGCTCTTGCTCATAGGTATACATCCACCCGGAGGTACTAACTGAAAATTACATTTTCGGCTTTCAAAGTGTCAAAACACGTTTCTACCTCAAGTCTCAAAATATATTTTCTTCCTTTCACAACACTTTCCAAAAGGGAAATAATAAAATAAATGGACCATAAAGCAGGTACAAAGCAAAACATCAAATAAAAATAAAAGACTTATAGTAATAGAAATAAATTTACAATAGTATAAAAATATGAGAAAATTTTATAATATTAGTTTTAAATTTTTAGATACCTAAAAACTATTAATCCTTGTAATTTTACAAACTAGATAAAGAATCATTTTAAAAAAAGGAATTAAAGTTGAAGTATTAGCAGAGATAATATGATAGTTTGTAGTGTGAACATAAATTAGTATCACTAATTATATCAACGCAATGACAATATTATTATAACATAAATTAACTCGTCGCAACGTTATAGTGATTGAAATAATGGACAATGCTATTTCAAATCTTGGATAATACTTTCAAAATATCAAACTGTTATTTTGTGACGAAACTATATTTTCCCTTTTAGCTTACGATCTCTATATAAAAAATAAACAATCCAAATATCAAAAGTTTATTTTGTTTTTTCTCCCTTTGACGCTACAAGTATGAAGTTTCAATATTTATAATTTTATAAAAAAAAAATATTAAATAAAAGTGCTTTTGGAAATCCACAATGAAAAAAGGACTATTTTAATCTTTATACATTTCAAATATTCCCATTATGAGACATAAGTTATAATTATTTTAGCATTCCTCCAGACTTCTAGCTCATAAAGTAAACACTAACTAAAAAATTTCAAATTTCTATTACCCATCCTCTCACTCTACCTCTCTCTACTTCCATGCACTTTAATCCAACGAGGCATCAGACTCAAACTGGAGAAGCCAGGTAAAACGTGCAATAGCCGGGGGCAAGGAGACTCCTTCAGTTAGTCGAAATGTGCGCATGAGTTTCCGGAGACAATCGAGGTCGAGCTCGAAGAAAAGAAGAAAAAAAAAGAAGAAATACCACACGGAGACGCTTCTTCCAGCGCTCGAAACTGGAAACTCGATCGATCGACAGCCGCAGCCGCGGGGGCGCGGATGAATAAGCTCGCGACATTATTTGGGCGCGCTGGCGTGCATTGTGCGGTGGCGTGCGAGGCGCGCAGTCGGCTCTGCCGAGCCGAGAGGGTGAGAAATTGACTGTTGAATGGCGAAGAAAAATACCGGAAAATATTTCCTTTGCGGCTTTTGCGTCATCAATTCTTCGAAGGTTCTTAGCGCTTTTTTGTTATTTTAAGGAAATTTAGGTGGCCTTGCGTGCACGGCATTTGAATGATCTAGCCTTTGTATAAACGTTTTCACTAAGGCTTAGCTCGGCTAATATTTTTGACGGAAAATGCATTTTCTTATGTATTCTCTAAATATTTCATGTTTGTTCTCTGCGAATCAAACCTCTTAAAGTATGAAAGTCCCTTGATTAAATTTAAGAATCCTCAAGCGCAGATCCCATTCCGAAGCCAGAGGAATATTTTTACATTTTAATTGGGCTAAAAACCTCAAACGAACATAAGCCGCGGCAGTTCAAATATTAGCACTGCCGCCATGATCTCGTCTCTCGCGAAATTATTCTTTCTGTCTCAAAAGAATATAAAGTCCCTCACTTTCTCTCCACAACAGCTTCCGCGGGGAACTTAAATTTAAGAAGAAGAAGAAAAAAAGCTAGAAGCACGTCGGAGCGAGAGAGCTGAAATCGATTTCTACGCTCGCGCGCGCTCGCGACGTATATACTGCTTAAATCATGAATAAACACTCGTCTCGGAGAAACTTGGGGAATTCGCGGAGGCGAATCCCCGCAACCGAGGCTAGGAGGGGCAAAAGCATCGGGAATTCGCAACGTATTTAAATAAGGACGCGGAGCTGCTCTCGCCGCTGTAGCGCGCGCACTTCAGACGCCGCGGGATCAAAGATATACGCTTCCTCGCGCGATGCACTTTGTGAATGCGTAAACCCGTGTGCGCTCGCTTACTTTTTTCTTTATTTTGCTTTTACGGCCCGGCGAAGGAAAGAGAATTCGCTGTTTGCGCCGTGATCTAGCGAGGATAATGAGGTTATTTTTGCCTGTTTTGGAATGAGACGTTTCGAATGGCAGCCAGGGCTTTCGAGATAAAAGTAAGTAAGGATAGGAGCTATGTCGATCTGATCTGTGTTTGTTTTGTGTTTTCTCAAATTAATAATATACAGGACTATGGTATAAATAATTTGTTGTATAATATGTAAAAATTATTTTATTTAATGCAAAGCATTAGTATTTAATGAAAGTTCTTATTTCAAACATGTTGAAATACAGAATTTTCACTTATACTATTACGAAAAATCAATGGCCTGACTAATCAGATATTGGATATTGCTTTGCTGTGTTAGCAGCAGTCGACTGAGATAAAGTGTCCTAATTTTCTGGGTAATGTGTTAAACCAGATAATCAGCAAATTAGTAAAATTTTTTAAATTTAACACAGATATTTATATTGTAGAATTTCACTCAGATATTTTATATGTCACGGCAGACATTAGTAATATATAAAATTAATATAGATATTAAAGTAGGTTACTGTTCTATAGATATAATACGCATATTTAAATTAAAATTTCTGTTAAAGTTACTTTTTTATTCATAGATAAAAATGGATCACAGTTTTCTAATATTAATTGCATAGTTATTTAAATTTCACGCTGAAAAACGGTATCCATATTATTTCTAAGATACGCGCTAAAAACTTATTTTAAAATAAAAATTCACACAATCTGAATCTTTATACAAATTATCTAACCAGCAGCTCGCGATCTCTAGATAACTTCACATTAATCCCAAGATACTTCAACAAACATTTTTTCCCAACAATATACACTTTGCACTTTACATTAATGAGAAGCACTTCCATTATGCTCGCTTCAAACTCGCGCCGCAAACGCTTGACGTCCACGCTATAAACCAGACCAAAAAATTAAAATATTTCGCCCTCGGTGTTCGCGTCTCTTATTCCTTGTAATAACGTGTCCCTTTACAAGTCATGCCCAACGAGGCAAACCGACGAAAAAAAAAACAATGCGAAGGAAGGACCCCCGGGCACGTATTCAAGAAGCAAAGAAAGGAATAAGGCGGCAACGCGGACGTTTCTTAAGGTTCGAAGAATAATTTCCGGTCAGGCCGGAGGCGAGTTCTACCTCTTCTTTAGCGCTACCGTCTGATTTTATGTATATGTATACCCGCGAAATTCTCCTGTATATATGTATGAGCGGTGGATGTGTGTATAGAGTGATGAAGTGTGGAAGTACCGCGCCCACATCTTACTTTCGCCCGATTGCTTTGTTCCGAAGATGTATTTATATAGAGCATTAGACGGGCTTTCCGCGGGTTCTTTCCGGATGCTCGAGCTGCAAACTAATCGGGGGATATAGCGTATAGATATAGAGCTTTCCTGAGCTTCTTAATTTTGAACTGAACGAAAAATAGAAAAGTTTGAGAAACGATGGATGGTTTTCAAAAGTTTTGTGTAATTATTTAATTAGAAAGGTACAATCATAGAATAGATGTATATACAAGTAATAAAAGTAAAATGAATGACAAATTTTTTTTACAATTCAGCTAAACCATAAAACACCTAAATCGCAAAATCAAACATGAAAACAATATCGCCAGGCCAAAAACGAACGCGAGCCGCTTGAAATCACTGGCACTATAATAGTAAAAGCAAGCGCCCGATTCCCCGGCGGACTCGATCATCCCACTACTTAAATATCAATCTGTTAAGCCGTTATAACGGGGCTAAGCCGCGCGATAAATCGTCCGATTAGGTCGTTTAGCGCACGTCACGCTATAGGGCGAGCGGCGCGCAAAAGAAAAAAGACCGGCCGGGGGGAGATAGAGAGAGGAGAAATGTGCTATTTCGTGTCGCTCGGAGCACCTTAGCGTGTACGTTTATATATATACGTATGCGGGGGTGGAGGGAGAGATCCTCGGTCATCCGCAAGATGACAAACGCCGCTTTACTGCCGCGAATTTTCGGTGAGCCCGTGTGCTCACGAATTTGCTATATACCCGTGCAAGACATGACAATGCTTTTTTCCGTGAGCGGATTAGAGACGAGGTTTACTGTAACGGCGCTGTACGTATTTTACGACTCGGATGCCGGGGGGGGGGGAGATTTAGGCGAGATTTTTTTTAAGGCTGTGTTTCGTTTTTCATGCTGCGAAGCGTCGGAAGATGCTGGCCGAATGCGAAGAGGGGAAGAGATCGAAGGAGTGTGATAATGAGGGTTGAAATAATATTTAAGGTTTGCTGGATGACGTTTTTCATTTATGTTGATTTTCAAGGCAAAAAATTGCTGTTAATAAAAGTGTTTTTTGCGAATGTTTAATGATGTCAGTTGAACATATAATTTAACGCACGTCAACGTCTGCATATTTTTCTTGTAGCGCAGGTTTTTAAAATCCTCTATAGAATGTCCAATATTTAATGAATGCTTAACGTGTTTTTTTATTACTTTTTTTATCCAGCGTACGTGAAAAATTTAACGTGTACACTTAATTACTACATACACGTACGTTCATAAATACTTTTCCAATACGTCAAGCATTATCGCTTTAACGCCACAACTCAGCAATTTCGATAATCCAATATGGATTGTACCGTAATTGAAATTTTTCAGATTTTCAATCCCACCCCGCCAAAACTAGCGCTCCAGAAATGATACTCCTAAAATATTACTTTCTAAAAATAAAACCACCGCCCCCAAAGCTCGCCTACGCAGCCCGCAGAAAGCTACCGCACAAAGACCCAGAGTGAGAGAGAGACCTAATTCCCGACTCAATGAAAGAGAGAATGCGCAGCGGTGGGCAGCTCGTCATCGCATCGCAAAATGCACTATGCGAGGCTTGGAAAAAAAAAGGAGAACGAAACGATACACTCTTGACGCATCTGCGCGCCCGAGCCATCGGAATCGGGTCGCTCTCCGCCCACGCTGCCGAGCGGAAAATGAGAATTTCGCAAACTGACGCAATAATAATGCCAGCCCAGTTGGCGCGTATAATTTCGGGCCGCGCCCGATGTGCGCTCGCACGAAGCTCGCTCGGCAGTGGAGGGGGGCGAGAGCACAAAGGGGATGAACGCGTGGGTGGCTGCTGCAGGCCGCGGGGCTCCAGACGGGGGCGGGTTTAAATAACCGGGGACCAGAATAACCGTGCAAAATGCGCGAGTTCCTTCCTCTGTGTGAGAGAGGGAGAGAGAGCTGCTTTTTTGCGTTTCTGTAATTTACGTGGCGCTGAAAGGAGCAGCGTCTTTTGAGTTGGCTGAATGCGGGATAGCGATGGGAGAAAAAGAAAGGTGGATGCGTATTCTTTGGTTTTCACGACGAGCTGGTTATGAGCTGGTTAGGCGCGCTTGAAAGGCCGCTAAAATTGTACGTGAGAGTTTTAACGTATATGGAGGATGAATGTGGGATGTAATGAGCGTAGAGTTGGAGAGGGCACACGCGTGTTGGCCATTGATGGCACGGTTTATGAATGACAATTTGTAAAGGTGCTATTGAAGTGATATGATGCGTGATAAATAAAAGATAATTAGAGAATATACGAGGTGCTTTTTAGTATCAAAAACGGATGTTTAACAGAAATGAGCGTATGAAGTTGGCCATTAAGATTAAATTGCGGCCGCTGGTTCTGATGAGAGAAATGTCTAGACAGTGTAACGGAATTGAAAGGTTGTATTACAGCTTTTACAAACGTTGTAAAGAGCAAAAACTTTTTAAACGTTTTTAACAGAACGAATAATATTACTTTGAAATTCGCCAACATTTTTTAAATATTTATAATCCTTTGAAGTTACATCACTTATTCACTGCTGAATAAGTGATGTTACTTTACAGGATTCCCTTTGGATAAATGCTGGTATGAAATTGTAACTCCTTACATTGATATAACGTAGCAGTACAAATTTCACATACATCACATACATTTTCGATGGTAGATAGCTAACATGAATAATGCGAGCTTATATTGGAAAAGTTAGTAGTAATACTATTAGCAATGCAAATTCACAATTCTATGCTCTATTATGAAATTTACTTTACTTTAGCCAAAAATGACCTGCATCTTTATGTCGCTAAAAGGCAGAAGAAAGTATACCATCCTTGCAATCGTTCAAATTAAAAGAAATTGCACAAAAGTAATTTCCATGCCACGGCTACAAATGTTATCTATGTCATTTCATCTGTAAATTTAATTTAAATAGATTAATAATGTGATATGCAGCTGTACTTCGATATATCTTATTAATGCTCTGAATTATTGAAATTAATTAGAATGATGTCACTTTTTATAACGAGTAAAAGAATACGTATTTAATTTTACAGATTCATCAGCTCAATTTTAAATTATAAAAGCGTAAAAATAACAGAGATTCAGAATAAAATAATTACATATGACACTCTTGATAATTTTCTCAGAACAAATTGATAATTTAAAATTTCAAGGCACTATACTTCCTGCAATTATATTAAATGCGGACTATATGCGAACTATATTAAATAATACAATATGAAATTTGTGAAAATATAAAATTAAGTGTTTGATCACTTTTTGCGTTTAAGAAAAACTGTATTTCCAGAAATATTAACAATTTCGTTTACAAAATGTAGCATTTGGTCCAATAGGCAACACAAATATACAAAAATAAATAGTAAATATCAGAAAATATAGCTAAAAATATTAGAAAAAGGCCTTTTATGGTAATAATTGTAAAAAAGTAGAATTTAATTCTTAAAAAATAGCAAATCCAAGCTTGTATTCTTTAGATTCATTTTTGTTTTTGAACCTTAATTTCATATTCTGAACTAGAATATTATTTAGATTTCTTCTAAAAACTACTACTACGGTTCTCTCATATTCTGACATATGAAATTTACCAACGGTTAAGATGAATCCATAACACTATGAATTCATGACGTTGACGCTTAATCTAACAAAGTGATCATCAAAGGTAAGCTTTTCCCTTAAAAATAATTATTTAAAAATATATTAACATCAAACAATAACTCTAAAAATTAAATTTTTCAATGAAAACATTCCCAGAGCACCAATTATATTAGCCGTTGCATCGCAAACATTAAAAAGCCAACAATAACCGTTACAAAAACGATAAAACCCAAAACACCCCGCGAAAACCCGAAATCGG
>JAPYZA010004300.1:0-15000 GCA_030522685.1 Eupelmus azureus | reverse complement strand
CACTGCGCAGCTCTACCAGCATCGAAATCCTGCCTCGCGCAAAGAAGTCACTGGCTGGGAAGCGAGAGTAAGTACGCGCCGCGGAGAAGTCGGAGCGAATTAGACAGTCGCACGCGCTTGCGCTCACACAATTAAGATCCACAGATCGCGCGCAAAGCGCTGCATTTTCCGCGACGCTAATTATACACGGCGCTCGCTTCCTGTGTGTACTTAACGGTTAGACGCGGTTGGCACACGGCCTGCCTCTTTCTTGGTTGTTCTTGGGGCGCAGGCAATAAATTGCCGAGCAGCCAGGAGCGCGCGAGTTACGAAGAAGAATAATGCGACTCTCGCGTAGGTGTATACGCAGGCTGCGGTGTCGTATGCACGCGCCGTGAGTACGCAGCGAGTGCAGCGAGCGCGACGAAAAAGTAGAAATGCCAAGTTAACGGGGAGCCTGAGAGTTTAAGATGGGGGAAGTGGGGGGATGTAGAGGAGGGATTAGTAGAGGGAATTGCAGGGTGCTTGATTTGGAAAAGTTGAGAGGGAGTGGGTAGTTTTTAGTGATTGAGGAAAGAGTTATGAAATGTAAATGAGCGTCACTTCAAGGATGGATTTAGTTTTATTCTGATATGTACACTTTTTTTTTATATTTAATCTTGTAGTTTCTTTTTATATATGTGAAATTAATTTTATTCGATTTACCTTTTTCTAATAAATGACCAAAAATGTCTCTTTACTTTAACAGTATTTACGTCGCCATGAATAAGCAAACAACAATCATAAATTATAAAAATATTAATTTTTTCTTCCGTTATCTATTGTTACCATTAGCATATATCACTTCTAATCACACTGCACACCATACAATTTCAACGCACGTCCTCATTTCGCAAATCTCGAATCTAAATTGACCAATTAAATCCAAAACAGCTAATACAGCGCGCCCTGAAAACCCATTGCGTTTGTCATTTTAAGCTCGCTACTTCAAAAGAGATTCCATTTAGCGCAAACTACTCTCACTCTGCGTGCTCGGTAGCCGCGCGCCCCTATAAATATTCCAACAATTCCCTGCGAAAAAAAATACACAACGTGAGAGGATGGGGAAAAGCGCAGATAATCAGTCGGAGGCATCGCGACGCGGCTCAAACGGGAATTTTTCCGTAAACATCCCGCACAGGCGGGCGCATATGCCAAGGGGGTGGAGGCGGCAAAGCGTCCGTTTCAAAGCGCACAAAGAGCAGCATATAGCGCGTCAATATCCGCAACTCTCGCACGTAGGCGCGCGGCACGCTAAAGACTAAAAGCTAGAGTTTAGAAATATTTAATGCGTCGCGCGCGTTCAGCGGCTCGCTCCCTGTCTCTCTCGTCTATCTCCGATCGGCATGCAACATTAATGCCAGGCATTTACGGTAATGGCTCGAACGTAGAAGCTGGGAAAACAGTGCGCCGTCTACATTTGCTTCTCTTCCTCTTTTCGCACCCCGTAGTCCTGCTACCGTGGGACGCGCGCGTGCCGTGATTTCAGAGGGGAGACGCGAGCACGGAGATTCTAGCCTTTGATTTACGCTGCTTTCGAAAGAGAAGTATTTATGCGGATGGGAGGAGGGAGTGTAGCATCCGCGATACACGAGCTGTGTGAGGAAGAGGATTTTTTTTTGACAGTGAGGGGGAGGGGAGAGTGTTTGCAATTTTCAGCAGATTGCCGCGTTTGCGGTAAGTTTGCGGTAGCTCGTCGGTGATTTTTGCTCGCTTGGTCTTGGAGAGGCTTTTGCTATTTAGAGGAGGCTTTTGAAATTATGTTCTGTTTTTGGTAATCTTTTAATTTTGGGAAACAAACTAGTTTCAGTAATTAGTACATAAAAATTAATCTGAAAGGAAATATAAAAAATGTTAAAGTCGCACATACTTACAATTTTATATAATATTTTTATTGTAAATACTGAAATGAATAGTTAATTTTTCGAATAAAATTTTAAAATTAAAAATCATTAATATACTTCAGATAAATTTGTTAAATATCAATCATGTACAAATTTTGCAGTAGCTTATATTTTATGATCAATTTCAAATAAATAAAAATAATAATAAAGCCAAATGACATTTAATTATTTTCAAATTAAATTTATCATGAAATTCATTGAAACAAAACATTTTTCAGTTATACATCACTCCACGTCCCCTATAATTTTCCTTCCGATCACTTTTCTCCTGCATGCATTAACTTGTGTTTTCCGTGACATTCACACGCGCGTCTGCTATCGCATCCACATGACAACCAGTCACAGCGGGAATTTCGTGCACGCTTTCGCAGCTCACGCAAAAACAAATGGATTTACCTCCAATTGAGATGAGTTTGACGCTTATTAATTTAGCCCGATTTATTAATCCTCTAAAGTTTGTCAATGCAAAACCTTTTTATTGTTTTACTATTGCTTTATTAATTGTTTGAATTTCATAGTTTATAGTGAAGGATATCTAAAATTTAAAAGAATAATAAAAGTTTAATTTGGAGTTTAGAATAAAATTTACTACAAATTAATAGTGTTAAAAAATCTATCTACTTTACATATTTATTATGAAATTATTCAAAATTGCTTATTTGCATAATATTTGTCGAACTCAAATGTAGATTATTTTAAGTCTATACTGATACTAAATTATTTAACTAAATAATTTCGATTTTCATTAACAATTTGTTTTATTTGCAGGTAATAATCACACTTCTTTTTTGATGAATCAATGATCATTGGCAAATTAATGGTAAGAAGTATTAAATTGTCTCTTAAATAATTCGAAGCGATATATAACGATATAATAAATTTTTATATTAATCACCAATACAACTTTTATTATAAAACGCATAATAGTACTTTATTTAACTTATTTTTATATTAAGGAATGAGTAAGTAGATAATGCCAACAAGTAGTAATCTCTATGTTTAGTCCGACAAACATTTCCAATAATAAATACTTGTTTAATTTTCATTTAGATCTAATTTTCAAGGAGAAAAAATGTTGCTAGAATAACGAAAAATATCACTGCATAACGAATATTGCTATAATAAATAAAAATAATATTATTTTAACAAAGAATGTTTGGATAAAGTCAACCAATAAAAATTTATTTTATAGATAATATTTTTTTTTTTTCTATTTTATTAGAGCTTTTTGTGTTTAGTCTCGGAAAAATTAAAAAATGTTATAGAATTATGATAAAATATTCTAAAACTCACGAAACGTATCGGAAAGTGCGTATATAAAAATAAAATGTATCTTTATCAAGCGGATCTTATGCGTGGTATTTTTAATGTGCAGTTATAAATCTTTCAAGCATAAATTTTTGCTGCCTTAAAAGATTTCTGTTATTATATCAATATTCTTATAGTAATTGATATTAATATGACAATATTTTAATAGTTATTGTTATTATTTAGCAAAATATCCTTTTTTGGAATTAATAAATTATTTTTCTTTATGTTATTTTATTTTGAACAGCGATAAAAAAATAGAAAATTATCAAAATATTAACTAACTTTTTCCTCATTAGTATCATAATTTTACATTTTTCAATACTTATTTTCTGAAATCGCAATAAATTTCAGCACACTATATACATTCGAATTTAATAAATTTCTGGTTGGTTCCAATTTAGGAATAGTAATTTTAAACGGCAGTTTGCTCGGCAGCGAGCAGGTTTCGTAAGATTTCAAGATAAATCACTGTCCAGTTTAGCCTTATCAAACTTCTTGATTTTACTTACTTTACCTGCAATTGCTCATTAAGCATCGGCTGCACGCACAAGCTCGGGCAGCGCACGTATAATCATGCACCCAAAGCCGTACATTTATCATCTTAATTAATTACGACGGAGAAGAATCACTTGAAAAGTTTTCGAGTACGAGCGCGCGCGCGCGAGCGCAAGCGGATTCTCCCTCTCCTTCTCTCTTTCTCGTAAATAAGCCGCAGCTGCGCGGAGTTTTAATTATTGCTATTCTCGCATCCTTACGTATATACCCTATCGCAAGGAGCAGGGGGGGGGGGGCGTTTTCGCGAGAAGCAGCGGCAGTAGCGAGATTTAATTATGCAAATCATCGGGAGACCCACTAGACAGAACCAATATTTGCCCGCGAAGCGACTTTTGCCTTCCTCTAACCGTCCACCGCCGAATTTCTTGGGTTGTTTGACGAGAGACTCGTAATGACGCCGAGGACGCCGGCTAACTCCCTTCTACCCATTTCGCCTCGCGACGCGATACGGAAAATGAAATTTCAGCGGGGGGAGTTGTTTATGAGGGCGGGCAGGTTGAGAGCACTTAGAGACAGCGGAAAGCTTTTTTTTTTATTTGGTTCAACCCTTTTTAAACTGTGATTTAATTCTTTTAAAAGACTGAGTTCTGTTTTGTATTTTTAAATAATTACCGATAATAAATATATTTATTTTAACGTTTATAATATTTGTTCTATTTTAATCTTTGATTTTATCCACAATAAACATAAATAAATAATAAACATTTAATTCTTAGAAATTAACTTTTGATTAATTAATAAGTAAAATTTATTATCAATTACTTTTTATAGCTGTGCTGATACAATCGAAATTTATAATTATTAAATTTATTAAAAGCTTAATAATTTATAGTAAAGATTAAATATTGAGGGTAACAGCATAATAAAATCCATTATTAAAGCAATAATTATAATAAAATATTGATGAAAATTTTGAATTAATATTCCCTTTTATATATGAAGCTTTTTACAACGCACTACACAATATAATATTATTATATATTATTAAGTATTATAAGTAAATTGAAGACATCTTGAGAAAATAATACCTTGTCACGTACCTTAGAATAAACTAAGCTCTGAATCCCATTCCATTCATTTCACAGAATTATATGATACAGTCACTATAGTACCTTATATCATAATATAATCGCTGCTGTCGATTTCACAAATCACGTCTCCAGTTCAATCAATTCCATAATCAATCCATTTCAGAAAATCTAGCATTAAATCGGTAGCGGCCATGGGAGCCGCCACGCTGCATACTAATAGCTTTCGATTCCGCAATGAAGATTCGATCAAACCGCTCGCAAAGGCCCCTTTAATTCAATAATCGCGCTAGGGATGGTTATACTTCGAATGGCCCTCTTTACGCCTACATTCCGATATTCGATTATCGTCTAGCGCCCAGTTCTTTGTTACAAGATACGCTTCTAGCCGATCTTCCTTTGTTGGCCGCGTGTGTACTCTCCTACACCGTGAGATTGGCACTCCTACCGTTCGCGGCCTCTACCATGAGTAAGAGAGGGGGGGGGGGAGGAATCCATTCCCTTTCTCTCTCTCTCTCTCTATAGCTCTTCCAAGCCGTGTTGACTTTGATGCCACAAAGGCAGAGTCCTGCATCTGAAAGTTCCAATTAATTTGCCGAATAATGCCGGGGTTAATTGAAAGTAATTTGTGGACTTAAACATCGTTACGAGCATTTTGCAATTCGAATGAGTTAGGTGACATTGGTAAGTAGCTATAATTTATAGTATTACTGATAATTGATTGATAGCAAAGATTTATAATCGACAAGTACTTTAACATTGTATGAAATTTCAATACGTTATTCACAATATACAAATGTACTTATAATAATTTTTTAAAATAAATTATTAAAAATTCCTATAATGTCTTCTGAAAAATGAAAAGGATGAATTCACCACAGCTAATTTCATACGTTTGATTGTTTTTTCACAATGCCAGTTTTTCACTTGATTTACACTGTTTTAACAAAGCTCTACGAAAAACTTTCTCACAAATAACTGTTATCTACATCTCATTTCAAGTTCTCAGTGCAGTTAGGTTGCAATGAATATTGCGAATGAATGATTCTCTGTTCAGCGTAGTTTGACGGATAGGAGAAAAGCGGGCACGACCAAGCGAACCTCGCGTGCCAGGATTGATTTATTGGGTTATTATGTGGGGCCCGTCGATTTTACCGCTCTAATGACTCAAATGACAGAAATAATTAACTGTTTGTTTGACGCATACGCGTATTTAATGAAGCTTTCGTAGAATTTCGGGAAGTTTGGGGGACGGCTTGTTCCATAAGTTCCATATCTGATGAGTATTTACTGCGATGTTTTCTTTCAAAATTTATGCATTTATGTAAGTTAGGAATAGATTGAAGTAATTTTTCTTAATAATTTAGTATATGTAATATGCTCAATCTCACTTATTTTCATAAATATAAACTTCTACTAATATTTAGAAAACCAAAATTTGTTCTGAACGTGTAAACATTGAATATGTTCACCTTATGTTAACCTTATGATCAAAAAAGCACCAAATCTTATTTTGTAAACTATTACGAAAACGTGCCAAAGTATTTAAGAAAATTTATGAAAATTAAAAATATAATTTATCGCTCTTAAACGAAATTGATAAACTTGCTTTTATTAATCAATAAATAACAAAAATTTAGTAGATATATTTTCTTTACCAACTGATCAGTTTATCCGATGACATCGGCCGATCAAGAAATATCGTAAGTCTGAACTAACTCGTTACTTTTAAAAAATACCAAAAGTCAATGTGTAGTCAATTTTAAAACAACCTCAACAACTTCAAAATTTCGTCTACGAATACAACACTAGGCCTGTTTACCTCCTTTCAACTTCCCCAGCCACAATTTTGCAAGGAGTATAAGCGGGCGTAGCATGAGCTCGTATATATAGATTAACCGGATAAGCACGGGCTCGAACGAAGCGGAGCAGATAATTCCTCGACCCTTATCCCGAAGAGACGGCGGTGGCTCCCGCGCCTATTTCCTCAATCACGGCCGTAAGCGCGATGCGCGAGGGATGTTACCAATTAATGCTAACCAGTGCTGTGTCGATAGGATGAGATATATGCACTGACGATGAAATATCATTTTCTGTCTAATGCTGTTCTGTTCGGGGTACTGTAAATTCTGATGGAGCGTTCGAGCTTTATTCTCGAAGCTTTTAAAGACTTTAAAGATTGATAAAGCCTTGCATAATTCAGTTTATATAGTATGAATTTTCACAAGTTTCTGTGTTATAGTTTTAGAAATTTCTATATTTGTCTTCTTTTTTGGAGACATTTTTTTGGACCAATAGATGGAAAAATACTTTTAGTTTGATCTCACAGGCCCTCTATTTGTAGAAACAATACTTTCTTGTCATTGTAAACTATTATGGAAAAAATTTTATAATTACGACAATAATTTGCTACTTAGATCATTATATTTTGAATGAATATTTAAATTTAAAAAATATATTTGAAAGCTAAATACATCAGTAAACATTTTTTATAATATAAAAATTAAAAATAAATAATTTTAAGAATTATAATAAGCAACTCAAACAATGTATCATAAATTTATTGAAGACTTCAAAATGCCCACGGGTCACGTTATCGACTTGCAAAACTTGTTTGAGCATAAAACGCAGCGTATAACACCAAGATTTACATGCTTCATCTTGAAAATTTTCGTAATGATGAAACTTTTGCCTAACAAAGTTCCTCCGCTATACACAAGCGCACACGCAATATAAAGCCCTTATCGAAAGGTCGCCGCACGAAAACTTTGCGCTTTTACAACGTATTCATGGCGCAAAAGTTATTATTGTGTGTAGTTTTTAGAGAAAGGATAGCACATGATTAACGATACAGCGCAAAAAGGAGTGTATCGTGTAAAATTGAAGATATTTTCTTTAATCAATAACCATACTTAATGAATATAAATTTTAAGAGTATTTATTTCACGATAATTTGAAGTAACCAAGTAACTGTATGATCTTCGGGTAGCAAATTTTGCGCAATTTTAAACAAGCATAATTTATTGATTGTAATTTTTAATCAATAATTTTGAAAACAGCAAATTGGAGCTAGCTTTTTACATTCACCGTACAATAAAATTATAAACATCCATTATTTAAGTTTTTTGAATCGTTAGACCATATGATGTAATCTTGTTTGTTTTTTTAGTAACTATAAAAATATAACTTATCCCAAAGTTTCATCTAGATCTGTGAACTCAGAAAAATGAAAGTATTCATCATCATACATTCTAATTTTTTATAAATTGAAAATAGTTTGTAGCTAGTCTAAGAATATGATTAATAATATT
Source organism: Eupelmus azureus (assembly GCA_030522685.1). Classification (NCBI taxonomy): domain Eukaryota; kingdom Metazoa; phylum Arthropoda; class Insecta; order Hymenoptera; family Eupelmidae; genus Eupelmus; species Eupelmus azureus. The sequence goes on along the minus strand of JAPYZA010004300.1, from coordinate 6,873 downwards.
CAAGAATTAAACAAAATTGAAAAAAAATATAAGCTCAGGAAAGAAGCATAACGTCAGCAGGCTGTAAAAAGGTTTCTGGTCTTTCGGACGTTGAGCAGTCCTTAAGTAGATGCCTGAAATAGATTAAAGTTCAGCAGCGAAAGGCAAAACGATACTTTTGAAAGCAGCGACGGCAGCTTCAACCTTCGCAGCTTCCCGCAGCGGCGAGGGCGCGATGAGAAACAAATCACAGGATCCTTATCGCGCAAACAGATAGCAACTTTTCTCTCGCTGCTTTTACACGAGTTTTCGCCTGGGTCGGCGCGCACACACGCACACACATAAGCGCGCGCACGATAATTGCGCGACGGATTCGTGCGATTTAAACTTGTCAGGAAGTTCATGCATGAATATACCGGGCACTCGCGCGCTACCAGCTTTTTACTTGGAAAACTTCGCGGCGCGGCCGGACTAAATGTAAATGTACATTGATTTAGGAGTTGGCTATTTAAGCGAACTTCCTGCACTTGGAAATTCATGTAGTTCCAGCAGGCTGCTGCAGTTGAGAGCGCAGACGGGGAGTTTGTATTTATGATTTAGTTGGAAATGTTTTCGCGCCAGGCTACTGATTTTCTAATAGAGCCCCGGGGCGATGATTGAGCGGGTCGCGTACTTGCGATTAGGGGCTATGTGTGTTGCTGACATTTTCTTAATAATAGTTATAAATTTGTTGGATATTGGCACCCAGCTTTTCGGGATTTAGGACTGAGTTTTAATGAGAATAATTTTCACTTTTAAGTGAATTGGAATTAGCAATAAATTTTTATTTCGACGCATCATCGGGTTCCAAAAAAATATTTTATTTGAAAATTGAATTTATCGGACTTCTAGGAGCCATGATTTTAAAGATAATAAATCCGTATACCTATCATTTGCAAAGGTTCGAATGTCAACGGTCTTCTCTGAGAAACCTTTAACATCATGGCTCCTAGAAGTCCGATAAATTCAATTTTCAAATAAAAAATTAACCAGGAGCGATAACTTCATAAATCTTTATATAAGCACAAAAATATTTTACTTTGCATATATTTTGCTTTGCACAAATCACGTAAAAGTGATTACCTAAAAGAGTATACCTAAAAGATAAGTTTGATAAAAATATTTAATTTTTTGATATTATTTTGTATGAAAATATCTATAAAATCATAATTATATAAAACAATTTATTCGTAATGAGTAAGCTTTCCTAAAAAGCATGAAGTAAAACATATTAAAAAGCAAAACTTTTTTATACTCACGAAAGTTCACCATTGACAATAATATTTCACTTGTGCATATAAAAACTTCTCGCTTCCTTTTACTTTCTCTCTCGCCTCTCCTTCTCCACCGTTCTCACATACACAGCCGCGGCAGGATCTCGACTCGGCGAAGCCAGCAAGGAAAATGAATTAACCGTTAGCTACAAATCACGGTACAAGGACTCCTACGAATTAAAACCGCTCGGCAGTTCGCCCCCCCCCCCCCTTCCCTCACTCTCTCTCTCTCTCTCTCGTGCGCGTTTTCCCGACAGAGCAACGCGGGGAAGATTGAAGATTTCCGAGGCGCTCTGGCGCTCGTCTCAGCGCCTTTTCCTTTTTCCCTCGGGGGAAAAGAGCGGGAGCGAGAAGAGGAGAGAAAGTTTATTTGCCGACGCGATAAAGCCTCTTTCCAGCGAGGCAGCGCGAAAGAGAGATAGAGAGTCGACTCCTCCGGCTCCGGGAAATTCGAAACAATCAAATTTTCCTCGCTTTTTTGTGCGTTCGCGGCAGTAGACGCGCCGTATTGTGCTCGTCTCTCTACGTTTATTAGATGATTTCGTTTTAAGGGGAGCCCCCGCCGCTGGCTCTCGAGCTGGTCGCCTGCCGCTTTACGATTTTGCTTAAAGGTGGATGGCCTCGTTAAAGTGTAATCGGCTCGAAGTAACTTGCCGGTAATGTTGTATTTTCGTGGCGTGTAAAAATTGTTGTTTTAAAAACTCTTAGGATTCAAAGTGATTTTTAAACTGACGAAATTCAATTATTATATCAGTTTCTGTTTGATCATTTATAATACGCTTAGAATTTAGAAGAGTAATAAAAATAAGTGATAATGAGAGAATTTGGTCAGACTTTAATTTATCGAAAAACTTACATAATCTATCATCAATATTTATCTTAATTATTATTTTTAATATGAGTCTACAATTTAATCATTTATAATTTAGAGTGATGTTATTGGCCACGGAAGATTTTTAACGTATAATTATACTTTTTCTTGTTACTTACAATTAATTTTTAATTTTATCTTGGCTACACGAAAATTATTCTAAATGTAGTCTACTTAAATATAATTATTTAAGCAGATATAAATATTACTTTTATCTAATCTGAATTATTATAAAATTAAATTAAATTAAATAAATTTGTCTTCATCAATGAAAAATCAGTGGTAATAGTCGGGTATGCAAAGACTGGTACGCACAGACGGGTAGCTTTGGATTAAGATGTAAGGAAGCTGTAAGGGGTAATTCCTTAATCGAGAGTCATTAACACTATCGATACACTTTTATCAATTTCACGTTAACCATAGCTTGAGCTCATTTCCCGAAGACGCTGCATCTGGTCAAACTGGCTTGAACTGTCCAACAAGATACGAAAGCTCTTTAAATGAGTTTCCAAATTTCCGGGTCCGAGAAAGGCAGATAACAGTCAAGGGATGAAGCAACAGATAGAGCGATACTTAAAGCTTTGCGTCCGTTGCGCTCTGTTTCGAGTTAGGAACTGACGACGAGAGAAATTACTGGCGGTTCTCTTAGGAAGGCAGGATAAAACATTTTTTGAAGAAGTCGAAGCAAAAATGAAAGATAGGCATGCAGGGCGGACGGTATCAGCTGGATCTGTATTTATTTATCGACTTTTATGCTATGACAGAGAAAAGTTATGTGGCTCATACAGAGAAAAGTTCGATAATGGCGAAGAGCAGTACTTTTTGGTTGACACCTTCCCCATAATACACTTGAAGCTCAAAAGTGCGAAATCTGGAAATAAAAAGTTTAAAATCTACATTTTAATCTCTATAAAAGTTCAAAATGTAAGTTTTAATCCATAAAGTAATTTTTATTTACTAAAAATATCATGAAAATATATACAATGTTAAATGAAAAAATTTCTAATAGAAAATAAGAGTAGTATACTAAAATTGAGATAATTAGCTGTATTATAAATGTAAGTAAATATATAAGTAGTAAGTATATTTTTAAACGCCGAAATAATTTTAAGTATTAATATTGCTACGATACTATTAGAATATTGTTACAATATTGAAAGAATATTAATGCAATATTGTTACAATATTGAAAGAATATTAACACAATATTCTTACAATATTGAAAGAATATTAACACAATATTCCTGCAATATTGATTTAGAACCTACGTTTACTCCTGAAAGTTACTTTAAGGATTAAAACCTACATTTTAAACTTTTATAAAGAATAAAATGTAGGTTTTAAACTTTTTACTTCCAGATTACGCACTTTTGAGTTTAGAGTATAAGTAAAACTTTCCTATTCCTTAAATGAAGACTGACTAGTTTGTATACTATTTAGTGATTCTGGTGCAAAAGTTAGTACATTTAGTTGTAATGCCGTAGCAATAGCTAGTAGATTTCGCCAATCTAAAGCGATAACTCTATGGCATATTGATTTTTTACTTAAAATACTTTTTTCAGCAGAGTCGATAATTAAGATATATTTCATAAATACATAAGTATATAAACCTTACATAAAAGTAATTTTTAACATATAATTTTTATAATAAAATTAATAAATTCGCGTTTTTAATTCAATAAAACAGAAAATAAATTCAAACTGAGAAAAAATAAAAGTTTTTACGCATAACAAAAAAAAAACAAAGAAAAAATCACAATCCTATTATCACTATTTAGAAAAAATAAGTATAAACCAACCATTATCGATTTAGTAATTTTACTTTTTTATTTTTCTTCTTAGTGCATCTTAATAAAAATAAAAAAATTTTAATCCTTATAATCGTAACTTATATTCACCACCTTACTACTTCATATCCAAGCAACCTCATTCGCAGCCATTACAAGTTCATTACGTACTGCCTAATAACACAGAATCGTTTCTCAGCTCTGCCACTCTTTTGCACATTGATTAAATCCGTAAACTTCGCCCGTTAACCCTCTAGAAGTAGGGCGCAAAAACCCTTATAGTTTTATGCTAGGCTCTCCCTCTCACTCTCTCTTTCACGACAAGCGCTCGCACAGTCTCATCGTCGCGGCGCATTAGCGCCGCCAGACTGAACAACTGCACCGCGCGTGCTGCAAGTGTAAGCTAAGATTTCATTAGTTAACACTCTGGCGCGCGCTCGCACCTGGGAATTTATGGGGTGGCAGCGCAGCTAGTGCTCGTATATAGATCGAGCCATATCCACGCGGGCAAAGCCGCGAGCAGCTCGTGTAGCGTTTATAAGGTTCATCTGGTACACTCATCCGAGACGCTGAGTGCTGCTGCACTCGTAGTATTTTGCTGCAATAATTGTTTTAAATTCACGGAAAAATCGCATATTTGTTTGCGTTGTTAGCGTTTTTGTGTATTTGTGTAATTATTTTGTAATTATTTTAAGTTTATTTCAATACATTCATTTAGAAAATGTAAATAAATGTACGTTAAAAGCAAAAATATGTACTGTGAAATTTACATTTATTGCTAACAATGTGGAAAATTTAAATTAGCATTATCTACAAAATAATCTATTTTACTAACATTTGTTTGCTTAAAAGTTTTTATATTTAACGACTTTTTTAGACTAAAATCGAACGTCTTTCACCTAAAGTTTAGTTGACTTTTGAAATATTTAACGTTTAACGTATTCTTTCGCTCTCAAAAGATATTTCTTTAATAGTAAGTCTTTAACTAAAGTTATACTCAGAAAAACGACGAACCAAAATTATTATGAAGATTCATTTATTCTTTGTTCTGATTATATATTTTATTTTTACAATTAGTTATTTGGATTGTTATAATGAAGATGATCTCGCTAATCATATAACTAATTACAGTGCTAAAGTGTCTGTAGCTAGTAAAGTTATTATTATTTATGAATCGTTTATGAATATTTTTTCTTCAAAATTAGTCTCCAAAATTATTTCAAATGTTCCTTCCGTTATAATAAACTCATCTGAAGTAGTGACATCCGGAAAAACAAATGTTTTGAAGATAAAAAAATTCTTATCGTTAGAATCTTTAAAAGACGCTTTGTTTATTATTCTTCCATCTACCGGGAATCCAGAAGATATAAGTTTAGAACTTAAGGAGTATATTCTATTTCTAAATAATTCTATATCCACGATTTCACTGAGACCAAAATGTATATTTTTTATTAGAAATTTCAAAAAAGGTATCGAATTTCAAAGACTCCTTGAATTTTCTTGGACTTATAAGTTTCTTAACGTGATACTAATTGAGTTCTTTCAAACAAAGAAATATACATCCTCTTTTCAATTAAAAGTTGTTAATTCAGGAGCTTTCATACATTCTTATAATCCATTCAGTGGCAATTACAACAAGTCAAATTTTTCGATCCACCATCCATTATTTATAAATAAATTGCAGAATTTGAATGGTTACCCACTAATTACAAGTTTTTCAATCAATCAGTATAGAATTCTCCTAAATAAAAAATATCAAGGGACTAATGTTTGGAATATGGTACGTGGTATAGATGTTTCCATGATAAATATGATCGCTCACATTTTAAATTTTTCAACAGTTGTAAAACATCTACGTAATACTTCAGTAGTTCCCTATTTAACTTATTCGGATCTTTTGAATTTATTAAACAATAAGTCTATTGATTTTACTACAAATACTTTTCTTGTTGTTCTACCTCCTGAGATACTTGGTCATCAAATCATTAAACCAATAAATAATTTGTGCAAGATGATAATTATTAAACAATTTGGAACATATTCATATAAAATTTCTTATAGCATAATTGTAATGTTTATTTCAGTTTTAATAATAATCATCTTAATTTTATTTATATCGCATAAATTTCAGTTCGACCGCAGTACTTGGTATTTTGAAAATATAATGTATATTTTACTTGGAAATTCTGCAGCATCACTACCTACCAAGAATGATGAAAAATGTTTAATAATTTCACTTTTATTCGTGTCATTTATTTTCATGGCAAATTTTCTAGAAATTATAGTAACTACATACTATGGTCAAGCAACATATGCTGATTTATATTCTTTAAAAGATCTAATTAATCATGGAATAATTCCATCTTTAACTATTAATACAAGAAAAATCTTAAAGCGATTTAATTCTACAATTTACAATAAAATATTAGATAAACAAAAAGAAAATTTTACTACTGAAACGAACTGCTTATTTTCATTATTTAAAAATAATACTGAAACCCACGGATGTGAAGTACTTAGTGATACGACAAGCTATCTTATAAAAAGTATGTCAGAAAAACAACAAAATGTAAGATTTATTGTTATTAGAGAACCTCTGATATGTGGATGCGAATCATTAAGCATTACAAAAACGTTTCCTTATACGCATCAGTTCAGTGTAATTTTAAGAAAATTATTTGAATTCGGTTTTATAAATTATTGGAAAAAAGATGATTTTAGATATAGTTTTTATCAGAACAAACGTTCATCTGACGATAGCATATTTAGTCTCTATAAATCTTACATTATTGAAAATAATAATAATTACAACAGTTTATCAATACTTCCAAAATTGATATGTTTACTTTTTATTGGATATATTATATCTTTTATTGCACTAATGTATGAAGTTATATATGATTGAAATGGATTTGAATTCCTT
>JAPYZA010004299.1:0-15208 GCA_030522685.1 Eupelmus azureus | reverse complement strand
ATTATTTCAAAACTTTGAAAATAAATGTAAAATCTAGAATATTTCGAGATGAAAGATTTTTGCGTGGGGAATTATTACATTACCTGGACTGAACTCCGGGTAAGCACTGATTATCCTCAAGGCAGAAAGAAGCCTTGTGACCCTCCGCGACTCGTTTGCCGTTAGAATCGATGATGTCGAACGTAGCGAATACTTCCATTGAGTGGTAATGCCTTGAAAGGAGTCAATTTTCATATTAAAAATCACTGGATGCTCATTTGACTTGGGCTTATTCCTATACATCAATGCTAGTCCCATCGTTAGATGGATGAAGTGTCTATTCAAGCGAAATAAAAATGAAAAAACTTTTGATTTTTAAAATGAAAAATTGTGATTTTTTAAAGGCTTCTTTAGTTAACTATGAAACTCATTCCTTTCAACGACAAAATTTCAAATTTGTAAAAATTTTATTTCTGTAGTTCATTTTTGCTGCTTTACTTCAATAAATAACTTTTATATAGAAATCTTATAAATATTTTTAGTTTAAAGAGAAATCAAATATTGCAGACTTCAGCTGTATCGGAAAATGTATCTCATCTAAATTTGGATTTTACTTCATGAAAATAGAGAAATAAAAATACGTAAATAACCGCAGTACGAAAAAAGATTTACTTTCGTTGTAAAATTTCATAATATACGAAACCTGTTAAATGACTCAGTATAAAACTACTTTTCTAAAATTCAAATACCTACCAAATATAAGTGTATATAAAACTTTAATACTAAAAGATTACTTTTGGCTCTTAAATAAATTATTTATTAATTCTTGAAATATAGAGGATTAGTTTCATGCATGCTGCTTGTAGAGTATTAGAGTATGTCAAGGCTGCAGGTTAAACACGAGCTTTGACAAATTATGCACTGATAATACGAAATTCATAGAGTTAAAAAGAATGTTCAAAGCTTTACACGTCTTGCATTATGATTTGCGTGCGCACAGCTTATACATAATCTATGGCATCTGAAAATTTTATATCAAAGTACGTCTTTCTCTAAAAGATGTTGCAATGTAATATTTTCATCAAAAGTACCGTTCTTTTAAAACTTTTACAGCGTCCTTTCATTATGGATATTCCGGAAAAAATGTCAATACTCATAAAAAGAAATTTGACAAAAAATGTCCTAGTTTCAACTTTCGTTACTCCTCACAAAATTTCAATTAAAAAACGTCAACCCCGTCAAAATCCTCTCCCCCCATCACCTCCCAACCACACCCCAAAAACCAAAAGCAACCTACATATGACACATATGCCACTCCCACAGATGCTTCGGCACCGAGGGCCTAAAATCCGCGGTCCCAGCGTTCAGTATCCTAGCCGTGAACCTCAGCAGCCTCCTGCTCTCCCACAACCAGTGATCGCTCTCCCTCTGCACCTGATAAGCCTGAGAAGCCACACAATTCTCCTCCATGGCACACTGCAGCCAAACCAGCCTACGGTCCTCCAGGTGCGCAGTGCGCTCCAGCTCCATGTGGTCAAAGACGAGATCGGCTATGCGCTGGCTGCAAACCACCCCAGCCACGTTCTCACCCACACCTGGTGCAGAAAATAGAGACGGTTTAAATTTTGCAGGGAGCCGGTGTGTATGCGCGACACGCGCGATCGACGCGGGATTTCTTTGGCATTAAGCGAGAGCAGCTTGTTTTATCGCGTTGTTTTATGCGAGGCCGGTGTGTGCATTATTGAGGGGTTAGGAGGCGCTTGGCGGCTGCTTCTTTTAAGGGGCGACGATCGCCTGCGTCAGCGGAGCGTCGATTTATGGCTGTTGCGCTTGGGAATTTTGTGAGTTTGGCGGTGGAAGAGGTAAGGGGTTTTAGCTTAGTTTGAGATGTTTGAGGGTTCGCGGTTCATTAGGTGATTCGCGGGATGCGGAGACTAATTTAAGAAAGTTTGATGATACGGTAAGTCAACATTAGTGAGATTAAGCTTTGCTTATGGAGTGATTTTAGATTAAGAGTAGAATTTTAGTGGATTCTGAAAGCTGTGATAAGTCTCTGTGACTTTATAAATGGACGCGAAAGAATACTTTTGTGAAAGCAGAAAGCTCACTGATGAGTTTAAACTATATCGATCGCAGTCTCGAGCGGTGCTAGCGATTCGTAATAGTTCGCAGTTTTCGAAAGAAATGCATCAAAGGCAAGATTCTGAAAAGAATTTGATTTTCTCAGTATCTCGAAGTGTTCTTCGGACTTTTCGTACATATACACACGCGCGCGCACATACACACACACACACACACACACACACACACACACACACACACACACACACACACACACACATACACACACACAGACACACGCGACCTTTAATATAATTTTATGACTTCGCGTCACTCAGCTGAATGGATTATTGATGTAAAAGGGTACAAGTATAAAATAATATATCTTCAAAGGAGACGTTAGGGAATCATAAAATATCCATCGCTATAAAATTTTAATGCATACGTTCCTTTATATAATTATAATCGTATTTTTTAATTCACCTACTTTTAGCTTCATAAAAATATCCCTAATATTACAAGAATATAATTATAAAATACTTCGATTGGCTGCCTCAACTTTAATCCCGCCGATTCCGTTCATCGACAACATCAAAGTTAACCCATCACTCGCAATCCCCCAACCCACGGCAAAACAAACCTCCAAACTAAACCTACATCGTCGTCCAACTCACCGGGACAATCAAGATCAGTGTCATGAAAACACTCGCCGACGTTACCCTCGTCGCCGTGACACTTGACTCCGCTGATGGCCATCGGTAGCTTACCGTCACCAAAGAAGTTAGTCTGATAAGCCTGGCCGGCGTAGCCCAGCCCCAGCTGCCTGCAGACCACCGCCGCCTCCAGCAGGGACCAGCCGTCGCCGCACACGACTCCCCAATCTGTCGACAGAAGAAAAAAAAGGAGCCAGATATATATCCCTTTGCTTTATCGCTCGTTGACACACGGCCGAGTTGTTCCTCGCGTTAATTAATTGCGCCCTTCCTGTTTGATTTATCCTCCCGCGAGATTCTGGATATACGCACGCGCGGCCGACATAAATTATCCAAAGAAGTATACGAAATCTTTTGCCAAGGTTAATTCGAGCGCGCCTCGCTTCATCAGCGAGCCTTCGGCTTGAAATTGCGCCTTCCTTTCTATCTCTTAGCCGCGCGCGCGCCTCAAAGGAAGACCTATGCGCATTCATCATAGAGGAGGAGCTTACACGGAACTAAGCCTCCATTCGTCTCGGAGAGCTATCTATATCAATCGATCGTCGCGCAGCAGCCTTCCCTTTTTTCTTCCAAAGCCGAAGAAAAGCGCAGCCCGCGTTAAAAAGAAAGCGATACTATACGTACCAGCGTCGCCGAGCTTGATCTCAACGCGACCTTGACGCGCCCCGGCTAGTCGAAGCCCGATCCCCCGCTGATGTACGTCCCTGATCTTGCTTTTGCCCTGCTCGCCGCCGACGAGATTCAAGGCCGTAGCAGACGAGATGCGAGTGCTGCCGTTGCGGCCGGGGGCTTCTGGGTGATAGCAGACGACGCCGGCCGCCTCGCTGCCCCGGCAGTCCGTTCTGCCCCAGCCGTCGAAGCGGCATTTTGAGAGTTCGTGCTCGGTGCCGTCGCAGAGCAGGTTGTCCATCCAGTAGCGTCCTGGGCGAGATGGTTTGAGAAGTTCGGGGCTTGTTAGTGTGGTTTTTATATATAAGGATAGTAGAATGTGTAGTGGATAAAAAGTGTATCATGTAATTGTTGGGTATAAATAGAAAAGTCAATTAAATGTATTTTATTATTTTTTGTAATTAATTTCGAATTGTAAAGGTTTTTGTTTTTATAAAATTTTCGAGCGGAGCTAACTTTATTTTTTTATTTTAGTTTCGAAATGAAAAAGTCCATTTTTACTATAAATTTAATTATAGTCGTTTGGAAGTATACATTTCTCAACAAATTTTTCCATATGATGAAGTATTTTGTTAAAGTAGTTCGTATGCGAACTGCAGACTGCAGGTCGTAAGTCATATTTTTATTCTACTCTTTCGACGTTTTTCATTTTTCGTACGTGAATAGGTGTCAAAAATGAATATGAGAAAAAATAAAAATGTGGCGGAAAAATCGTCAAAAATGACTTGCAGTACAGAAAATCAATTTCGAGCAAAAAAATCAAAATATAATACAAATATAATATAAAACAAAAAGTAAATATTTGTTGTAAAAATAAACTGATAAAAATAGACTATGTATCACGGCGTGCAAAAATATCCTATAAGTTAAATACAAGATAAAAATGGGCGGTTTGACAAGTACTGAGAAGGGTCGAGGGGTGCAAAAAATAAGTAAGGAGTTTAGTATTGAATTTTCTTTTCTATTTCACTAGACGCTGACTAAAAGAATGGACGAATCAATTTTGATGTTATTAATCTACCTACGCAAGTACACAAACCCAGTGTTATTTTAAGCGTGTAACTTCTATTATCTTACACAGTAAGGTTGATTTTACCGAGAAACAATAACCATGACATAATGCCACCCTAACAAAATAATCTCTTATTATTCCAAAACTACAATGTTACTTAACTCTCCAACGCTTAACCAAGCCATTAAAAATCCATAAATCTTCCACGAATCACTTCCACCCTAAAAATCCATTAATTTAAAAGGCCACATCCCCGCCGAGATAACAACCTTCCCGGGGCGAACAAAATCATCATCCCGGCAAAGATGGAAAAATACACTTCCATCGGAGCTAGCCGCGAGCAAAGCGGCCCCCTGAGTAAACTCGCTCTCTTTCGTGGTAATATGCAATTTCAAACTTTACTTCTTGCCTGTCCGAAGCGCGAGGCTTGCGTTGCCCTGGCGGCTCCGGCTCCATAGCCGAGCTGTCTGCAGACAACCTGCGCCTCCAGCTCGTCCCACTCGTCGTCGCAGACGTTGCCCCAGCGGCCTTTGTGCAGAATTTCCACGTTGCCTGCCGAGAGTTCGTAAAAGTTAGTTTGCTGGAAGTGGTGAGATTGGAAATATGGTTTTGGGAGTGGTATTCTTTTAAGGGTTTGGGTTTAACGTTTTTGCGAGATGTTTTTCTGTTAGTTTTGATTTGGAGTAAGGAAGTTAGCTGGAAGAGAGGAAAGCTGATGTTAGAGTGATGTAGGTAGTTGGAGCGCTGGAAACGAGCGTAGGGTAAAATGATTTAGTAAGTGCAGCCATCAATTACTCTAGGATTTACTGCTGTTTTACAACCGTGCTCGGGTAACTGTCAACCAGGATTCTAGTGGTCGATGAACTTTTTTTTAAGGAGGGAAGTTTTCAAGCTGTTGACGTTTGAAGAAAGAATATTGCATCGCACTTTGTTGATTGTTTTGTAGAACAAAGATTGTTTGGTTTAATTATTGTGTGATTAGGTGCGTGTTTTAAACTTTTTTTTTATGTCAAATCATTTATATTTAAATTTCTTTTTCTAATCTTGATGGCTGTGAGTTGCGAAGTTAAAGCTTTGCATTATTCAAGATAAAATACTGTGCGGAAATGTATTATTATTCATGTAAAACTCAAAAGAACACATTTTCGATTTTTCTATGTAGAAATTATTCAGTCTAGAAACCTAATCATTACTTCTGCTACTTATTAAATTTTAACAGAAACTCCATTATAATCAATCTATTATGTTTATTTTAAGTCTTACTTCACTTTATTTTTCTTTTCGAGCCATAATACTTAAATAAAACACCTAAAAAACCAACTACATCCCCTACTCCTCTTAAAAGTAGCCCATCCTTCTTTCCAAAATTAACATAAGCACCTAAACCTACAACCTCTTTAATCTCTCTCAACCCCCAATCCACAATAAAAACTCGCACCGCCGCTACAAAACCCATCTAAAATCGAGCATCGAAGTGCGACCAATAACCGATAAAAAAAAGCAAAACAAAGCCCAATAGCTCCTCTCAATTTACGAACAAACCTCAATGGGCCGCGATCACCGATTGGTCAATTTTTCGGTCTCGAGCGCATCGGATAATCGAGAATTGTACAATGCTACGTTGCGAAAAAAAAAATACGCGAGCGTTGGCACACTTCGGCACGCCGGTCGCACTATGACCCCTTTTTAATCGGCGTTACACAATATAAAAGTCCGTGAGCGAGCTATAGATCGGTGCTCGCACGCGAGCTCGACGCTCGCTGGCTCGATCTGAGCGATGTACAGTTGTTGAACGGTCTGAGTATTGTAGATTGCGGGTATAGATGTTTGGTGTAATGGGAGGTGTGAGTAGTTTTCTGTGATACTTTTGTGAAGTTGGCTGGACGTTTAGGTATATAGATGCAGGGATAAGAAGAAAAAAATAAAAGTTTTGTTTAGAAAATTTGTAGGAAATGAATAAAATACCAGTCTTACGTCGATACGAAGAAGATTAATTAAACCTATATCGCAAAGCTCGCGTCATCGATACATTTCGAAAATCGCTATTACCGCGCTCCATCGAATGCATCAATCAAAGAATCGGCGAGGCCCGAATTCTTTCGGCTAAAAAGATTTGTAAAGAAAATGAGCAATCATTTCTCCGACACGCAATTACGTATCATTTCCGCAGAAGCGTTTCTATTATTAGGCACAGTCTAATAAAAAAGTCAACGAAACAAAAGTCGCCCGAGCCCTTTCCCCTCCTTGTATTTTCCTTCGTCTCCCCTAGGGATCATTCGCCTACACTATCTCCTCGACTTCCTGTCCAGCCGTTCCCATAACCCACATCCCTAGAAAATTTGTTTATCCCTCGGCCTCCTTTCGTATATTTCCTTATTTATCCTCTTCCTTAAACTCCTCCAATAATCAACATCAATACTGCATCATTCCTATAAAACATAAAAGCGACAATCACAGCAGCACCACCCCTTAAACATTAAAAAAGCGACATTCATAGCAGCACCACCCCTTAAACATTAAAAAATTGTCAATCCCAACGCATCTATACCCAACCATTCCCTCCTCCTCACACACACGCATCCACCCTTTATCTCCCTCGCATTCCCAGCCTCCCCCACAGCAAATCGCTCCGTTAGACATCCTCCCTCGAAACTCGCCGGCCGATAAGCCGCGCGCGCCACTTACATACAACCCAAACTTGCGCTGCGACTATACTCTCCCTCTCTACGCTTCGCGCGCGCACGCTGCTCTCTCTCTCTCTCTCTCTCTCTCGGTATATAGGCGGATCGATCGCGCGGCCGGCTTACGTAAGAGCTCGGCTCTCTCTCTTTCAGAGCGCCTGAGATGTGTATATAGCAGTCCCTCTTGTATAGTTCAAAAACTCGAGTCGTCGCCCAAAGCGACTGGCTGCACGCGTGGCTGTCTATATGTCAAAGGCTTGTGTGGGAGAGACCGGCTTCTTTGTAGTAGGTACTTCCCAGCGGTTCCTGATGCGATTTCGCGGTGTGTGGATTGATATGCGGGCTTCGGGTTATTTCGCTGGCGGTTCGCTGCGTTTGGCAGGAGTTGGAGTTTTCTGTGGTTGCTTCGACGTTTTTGGTAAATTAGCCAACTATATGTTTCTCATAATTTGCAATTTACATATGAAAAAACGCGCACGCAAAGTAGTTTACACTATACTCTTCCTTTCCCAAGGAACGAGTCACCGAAACACGTAAAGTAGCGCTTAAACCCGTTTCGTAACTCTAAAGACCCGAGCGCCTCGCGCGCCCCTCGCAGCTACAAATTAATGATCCGCAAGCCGGCTCCGCTCGCGTAATTGTTGTAAAATCGTGATGCACTTATCTCGTCGGCCGACTCTCTGCTTTACATGCAACCTGCGTTCCTTTATTATTTTAATACACTCCGAGCTGATAATATTGTTTTATAGATCTGATACGGCGACCGCGGACTGATGGGCGATGATTACGACATCGTTTTGCCGGTAGGTCCGTTATTGTTCAGGGCCGGACGATCAATAACGCCACTTTTCAGAGCTCGTTTCTCAGAGGATGTGTTTTCCTCTGCCGGCGTGAAGGCATTAATCTTGGTTAAAGTTTGTGTAATTTTTACATGGGAGATTGGGGGAAATGGATTGGTTTTTGGTGGGAGGGTTTTTGGAGTGGTTTAGTGGGTTTGCGTTGTTTTAAAAATGAAAATTAATAATATAAGTTTATAATTAGTTTGGAATAGTTGGAGTGAAGTTTAATGTGATTATCCCCAGAGTCGCATTTCATTAAAGCAGTTTTGTGAAAAATTTTGCTGGAATTTACGAAAATTACGCGAATTTAAAATTTTCTTTGTTCATTTTCTTTTCATTCTACATTCTGTACATAACGCGCTGAAGTTAATTAAGTTTGGGACTTCAAAGAAGTCCCGAATGAAAGCATGTGAATATTAAAAGGGAATACGCTTCGTGTTTTAAGACCGACCTACATTACAGGCATTTCAAATTACACATTATTACTTGCACTATGAAAAAAAAATTACTAAACTCTCTTTATCGCTTTTTTGTTGGTTGGTAAAATGTTTATCACTCAAGCGCTCAATCAAGTTTCTAAACTACTCGAAAATCGATTCCCACAATAACAGAATAATTTTTCCATTTAAATTCATCGCCCACCACTCGAATTCACCCACCCAAAAAACCACCCAAACTCCAACAAATCCATAATATTTTCAAAACGAACCGTAGCTTCCATCATCCACATCCCCAAACTATCTGTCAAATACAAAACTAAATACCAAAAGACCTATACCTTCGAAAGCTCCTCTTTCACCTCCAACGAGCTTGATCGCGCCCTCCTGCTTCTTCAGCCTCCTATAATCCTTCTTGTAGCGCCTGGCCAGCCAAAGAGCTCGCCTGTTGGTTGGCTTGCCCTCGTGACTGGGAGCCGATGGAACCGCGAGCTCGGCGAGCGGTAGTAGCGTGATGAGTAGACTTGCGATGAGCATCTTCATGGAGATAGAAATGTCAAATTAGAATGGTTAGTTAGGGGGTGGGCTGGAGCGGATCGGGGAGATTGACTTCGGGGTTAGCTGCGGCTGGATGGAAATTTAGATTGGATGGTGAAGGGTAATGAGGTTCGGTGGGGCTGGGTTTGTCGGGTGCTTTGATTCTTCTGTGTGGGAGGGGTTTGAAGATTTGGTTTTGTGGTGGGTTTGAGGATGATTTTAATAAGAGGATTAAAGTGGGATTTTGCTTATGGTTTTGGAGTGTTTTGTAAAATGGTCAATTTTTTTTTAATTTTGAGTGATTATTTTAATGATGTGCTTTATCTGCTTTTCAGCGAGTTCATAATTGTAAAATGCAAATTGAGAGGCTGGAAATCTAATTTTCATACGTGCTCGGTTTCTAGATTATCTACATGTCGATCTGCTGTCGAGGCTTTATTTTAATATACTGGGTTATCAGTTGCTTGAGAAAATTAGTTTATTTATTTTTAGAAATTAATCACTTAGTTTGTGCTGATTTTTTTATTATTCATAGAATCGTCAGTTTAATTGTTAATAACGTAATTCTACTTCCATCAATAGTTTGTGATATTCTCTAAAATAATATTTATAAATATATTTTCAATATGTTAAAAATTAATACATATAAATTATTTCGCTATATACTTTCAAATGCTGATGGTAAAAATTTATAAAAGATAACTGTAAAAAAATATGTTTTTTAGCGCATCGTTTGTATAAAAATGAAATTTACTTAGTAAACTTAAAACTTTTGAAAACTTAAATAATGAGCCTTTCCAAGAATCGCAAACACACCCTCTAGAGCATACTAGGTTTTTATTACCAAAAAAGTTGAAAGATTCTGGAATTTCCTCATATGTATGATAAAATTTTCGTACACTGCTCAAATAGATTCCACATTACTCACTAAGTGAAATATTTATTGTACTTATGGGAATTAGGTCGTAAGCTTTCCAATTCAATCTTCATCGTTGAAGAATTGATAGGCACGTGCGTACGTATATATTACGTGTGAAAAGCTCGTATCTCCAACATCGATAAGTGTTTGTTTTACATAAATCAGGGAGCTACACAGAATGCAGATTCTTGTTTTATCGAAGAATAGTAAGCTTTCACTTTTTACAATTGGCA
This sequence comes from Eupelmus azureus, assembly GCA_030522685.1. NCBI lineage: Eukaryota > Metazoa > Arthropoda > Insecta > Hymenoptera > Eupelmidae > Eupelmus > Eupelmus azureus. The sequence continues at coordinate 5,128 of JAPYZA010004299.1, read as the reverse complement.
AATTAAATGTAATATTTTTAAAGAGATTAAATCATTTACTTCTTTGAGTGTTTCGATAACTGTTTATTCTTTCATTTAATTAAATTTTTTCTTGTTTAAAACATTCAATTATTTTTTATCTCTATTCAATTATAAAAACAACAAAAAAGAATAATACTCAAGAATATGTTCGTATTGTCAAGCAAATTTTCACTATCACGAATAACAAAGTAAAGTTATTTTTAAACACAATTATAGCAATTAACTTTTAGACTTAAATAAATTATATATAAAGTCGCGGTAATCTGCAAAAACCTCGAGGAAGCTTAGTAAAGATTACCCTGACAGGGCGGTAAAAATTAATGTGACCTATATTTTAGATAGCAAAGAAAATCGCAATCATTTTTACGGCGCTGTCTTATATCCCAGGATTACCTTATCTTTTAAGTAAGTCATTCAAAGTATAGAGATTGATATCAGTATTCAAATTTCATTCATCAAAATTGAAAATCCTTAATCTACAATCATGAAATCATAATTAAAATAATCAAATTCAATGAAATCATAATTAAAAACAATTCGCACAACAACAGAATCCATCCGCACCTCCAACAAAACAAAACAATAAAATCCTAATCAATCCCCATCACTCTTACAAACCTCTCCATCACACCACACACACACACCTTACCTCTCTCTCTCTAAAAAAAGAATCCCTCAAGCCGCAAACGCTCCCGAACAAAAACACTTTCCCAACTCGTCAACCAGCTCCGACCATCGAAAAATCGGCGTGCACACCGATCGCGCCACAACTGACCATTCCCAGCTCTCTCATCATCGCTCGTTACGAAAGAAAAACCGGCGGTCGCGCGGGCGCGCACTGCACTGGCCTCCCGCAGCCAGCTCTCCGCTCTTAGTGCCCCGCGTCTTTAATAAAATCCCGTGCGCTGCTCGAGCGCTGCCGATTCGTCATCCGGCTTGAGATGCGCGCTAGGAGTAGGAGGTGGATTCTCGAGGACTTTTGCGGTAAAAAGACTGACGGCGATGGTCTATGCAAATGCGGCGTGCGATCTTGTTCTGCTTTGTTGCTTTTCCTTTTTCGAAGAGGATGTGGCGCGGCTGGATTATGCGCGGTGTTAAAAAGGTTATGCGTCTGATTCGCGCGTGATTTGATCAGGAAGCGCGGATTTGGTTGGAAGCGAGGCAGAGAGGATCGGGGAAGTTGCGTGGTGAGACGGACAAAAAAGCGGCGTTATGTATTTTTGATGCGTTATGAGATGCGTCGACGGAGCTGTTTTGAAGATTCTAGGCGAGCATGGACGGAGGCTACGGTTCGGGAATTCTAGATGAGGTATATATGTGAGTCAGGAGTCGTAAATCTTTTAATTGTGGCATAAAATTATCGGCTCGCGCTGAGGACGTGGATAAAATGTAAATAACGGCGAGAGACATTAAAGATGCACAAGCTTTCAAGCGTTCTCCTATCGTGTACACACACACGTACGCACCTTCGTTGAAGACACCGGCTGCATTTAATTGTTTTATGTCTTTATTTGCCATTATTGTAGCTGTATAAATTAAAATCTACATTATCATGAAACATTTTTAACGATACTCAAACACAGCGTCCGAGCAACTAGGTCACTCCCGTGCTCTTTATTCCTACAATTACCTTCTTAATTTTACAATCAAATAAACCCGCTCCTCCTCGAGAGCAAAACAATCTCCATGAATTACCAGCCGACAAATCGCAAAAACAGCCCGGCACTCCCCTGAACGATATCCCCTTAAAAAACGCGCGCCACCCGGCCGCCAGCAACAAGCAATAAAAGCCTCGCAACTGGAGCTTTTGAAAAATCAATCGACCAGCCGCTCGGTCCATAAAAAAAAAGGCAGCCCTGTCCTCGTTGCGCGAGCGCGCGAGCGACACTTCCGCGCTATAAAACTTTTCCTCTTCAGCGCCGGGGGGGCCTGGCAACTGTCATAAAACGCAAAAAAGCGCGCTCATAGGCGCGAGAAAGTGCGAGCGCCGAGCAAGACTCTGCGGCAGCAGGCTGTCTCTCTCACTCGATAACCGATACGTATTATAGGTTGCGCAACTTTTGGCCACACGAGAGCGCATGTCGAGTGCATGCATATAGAGGGAAAAAATTTTATGGCGTCAACTTCTGGCGCTGCTCTCTTTGCTTTCTTTTTCGCGTTGGGGGGATATATAATTGCGATATCACCGCTGGCTGTCTTTCATTAATTTGTGTATGTGTGTGTGTGTGTGTGTGTATGTAAAGTAGATAGTGTTTGATGTTTTTTAAGTTAAGTGGAGTTTAGAGGACTTTTGATATTAACGTGCCATGACAACTTGTTGATGGTATAATCTCAGAGGAAACAGGATGTATTAGATAAATATTTCGGACTGTGTTGGTTTTTCGCAGAAACTTCCAATTAAACATTCACTTTTATCTAGGATACATGAGTAACGTACCGCGAGAAAATGACAATATCTCCAATCTCGCAAGCTAAACACACTTTTCCCTCCTGGCGCATACATCTTATTTCAATAAAGAACGTCCAACTACACGTGTTATTAAAATAATTGCGCATAATGCATCGCGTGCGTTTTCACCGATAATAGCACGTACACACCAGTCTCGTTACACAGCACACCAAACGCGACTCTCCGCTTATAAAACTAAGTACTCGGTCTAATTGAAATACACACACTTAGCCAGGCTGCGTGCCCTAAAAAAGCAGGCCGAAAGGAAAAAAAAAGAAGAGAATCCGGCCCGCGCGAGGAAAATCAATGCGACGTCAGCGCATTCTCGTTACAAGGTTTGCGACTGTTATTCAATCTAATTAACCGTGCAGCTCTAGTTCAACGACGTCAATGCCTCCGTGCGCTAGATCAGATAAAGTGGAAATGATTCGCGCGATTCGCTGCTCCGTCCGTCTGTCTCTCAAGTGCAAGTCCAGCAGTTGACGAGGAGGAGGACTGTGGTATCTGATCAATCTCGCGAGATGTGTTTTATTGTCCTGTTAATTGTTTCGGTTCTGGCTAATCGATGACCTCTAGAGACTGGGAATCAATGCTTCGGTTATTTATGTATTGTACGGCGCGGAGTACGCGCGCTGTGCTGCGCTTGTAAACAGAGTAAATAGATTTCGATTAATAAAGAGTGGCTGGCGTACCTAATGTTGAGTTATTCATTGCGTTGTATAAATAGCTTCGTGTTTGCTGACGGTTTAATATATTTCTTTTGTATGACGTTATTATTTTTATAGAACTATGACTTTTGAATGATTGCAACGATTATTAATATTTTTATTTTATTTTTATAAGTTATTAAACAATTATTAATAAAAGATTAAATACCACTAAGCTCTATAAAAAGGAGAAATCCATAGACCAGACCGTAGCCCATATCTCAAACAAATCAGCACGTGCTCCGGCTCTGATTTTCCCTATATTCCAGGAAACGACACCCGCGCTCTCGCCCCATCAGCATAAATCCTTGCGCGAGCAAAAAAGAAAAAGCAGCGACAAAATCGCTCCACCACCAACCCCCCCCCCCAGCAACGCAGAGGAGGGGGGGGGGGGGGCGGGGGAGTAGCAAGTACATGTATATATACATCTCAAAATAAAACGGACTCCCAGGAACTCGTGCCGCGCAAACTTTATCTCATCAGCTCCATACGCGCGCCTCTCGTCCTTGTCTATGTGCTTGCAAGCTCTTTTTCGAGCAAGACTTGCGAGAGCTGTGCGTCTCGGGGATCAGATTCCCACTGGGGCCTTGAGCTTCTCTCTCTCTCTCACTCTCCGAGACGATGCGGACGTGTGCGCCGTCTTAGCGCAGGCTAAGCGCTAAACTTTGACGAGAGCGTACAAGTGTTCAGCTGCCGGAGCTTGTATATATCTCCGGCTTCTCCTCGCGCGGCCGAGTGGCTGTTTTAGAGCAGCTAAGCGCGAGTAGGATAGTATAGAAGTGGGAGAGCTTGCGGCTTGGGAGTCGGGCCAACTTTTTGAATCGCTGTTAGGCTGATTGCCTTAGTCTCAAGGGGGGCAGGTGGCGAAGGCTGGCTTGTTTTGGGAGTATGAGTATGGGAGGTTGGGAGGGAATTAGCGGTTTTTTTTGTGGGGGTTGAGGTGGGGGAGTTTTGAGTGTTAATTTTGGGTGGGGGTGGGGGGAGGAAAGTTTCGGGATAGGTGTGCTGCTGGATGTTTGGGTGAATTAAAAAGTTTGAGAGTTTTGATTAGGAGTTTCATTATTAAGGATATGATTATCTTGGTTTTTGGAGAGAGTTGGATTGAGTTATTCTTTAAAGTATAAGTTAACTGAGAATTTATTATGAAAATACTTTTTTGAGGAAAAATTATGAATAAATTTAAAAACAGGGACTGCTGCGAAACAACACTGAATAATTATTATGTTACGTTTTTTAATTTCATTTTTTCTCATTCTCCTTTGTTCATTTCAACTTTTTGAAAGTTTATAATTTATTTTTTTATAATTTTGTTACTCTTGCTTTATTAAAATTTTAAAATATAAACCTTGGAGTAAAAACATAAAAACTACTTAAAAAACACAAAAAAACAAAATTACTTATTTATGCAATTTTGTTTTCGTACCGGACCTTATTTAAAAGATTAAGCGCAGATCCCTTGTGTCAAATATCTATTTATTTTTCGACTAAGAATGAATGTTTAAAAGACCGTGACTGAAGCGTGTTTTAATAGTTAAGAAATGAATACCTATTTGACGCAAAGAAGAATATTTACTTATTTATAATTCAAGTCTCGTAACTAAATAGATAATTTGTCGTATTTATGCTGAATAATCTTTTTCTTAGTACATGAAAAACATTTTTAAAGTTGCTAAATGATTAACCAGAACCGAAAGATTAACTATTCTAAAAGAAATACATTTTTTAATAGAAAAATCAATTACGTATTTCGTTAAAAAACTAATGTGAGGAATATTGTGTGTTAAGGATAACGTATTACGTAATAAAAATGTTTAATTACGAATTAATTATTAATTAATTACTAGGGAGTAAAAAATACGTCTATATAAATATTTCTTCTTGTTAATATTATATGTAGATTAGTGTACAGTTTTATTGCTACAATTTTACGACTATAATTTTTTTAGGTATG
>JAPYZA010004298.1:0-13704 GCA_030522685.1 Eupelmus azureus | reverse complement strand
CAAATATAATTTTTTTGTTGACGGAAACCTATAGTTGGCCAGAGGACGTCACCACCCCAACCTACTGGACCTACAGCTTATAGTGGAATCCGAACCACTTTTTATGAAAAGAGTGAGAGGTGCCCACCCCGGGATTCGAACCCCGGCCCTTGGGTCATTCGACCGAGACTCTATCCACTGAGCCACCGTAGCTCTTGGTGAAATTCCTTATTTTTATTATACTAAGAATAATGTGTATGTACCCTCGAATGACCCAGAAGCGTACCCTCGAATGACCCGAACCCCCGAACAATTAGGATTGCTTGTTACCTGAGCAAAAAGTATTAGCACGTATTGCCAGGTGGGGGGGTAGCAATTGGCCATCGCAGAGTAGGAAAAATCCTCGGTAACGCGTTATGAAAATGACAATTAGCAAAAAGTATTAGCACGTATTGCCGGGTGGGGGTAACAATTGGCCATCGCAGAGTAGGGAAAATCGTCGGTAATGCGTTGTGCGAATGACAGTTTCTTTGGCAGTTCAAAAGCTACATCGAAGGTGTAAGGACGTGTGTAGAGTTTTGTTCAAATAAACGGTGCGACTGAACTTTTCGTAAGTAATGAAAGACTTCTGTACATTTTTTCTGGCGTCTAAGGCAGGGTCCATCTGCATGCAAACATTTTGACTTTGCAAGTAAACTATAACTAATGCATAAATATAGAAAGATAAATGTATAAACTTTATTTTTGGAATTAACACGAAATAAAAGATTTCTGAGTTCAATTAAAAGTGCGTATTAAAAGCTTGAACACAAATCGTATAAATCACAGTAGAACCAGCCTATCCTTAAAGCATCCTACAAGCTTACGACTTTTCAACTTGCATTCTATAACTTAAAAATTTCTCAAAAGAAGCCAGTATTCATATATTTCTAAAAAAGTCCCCAAAGCCTAAAATCCCAACTAACAATCAGACTTTACACAGTTCAAAAATCCACCTCTCGTCCAACCAAAACAAACCGCCACAAATCTCAAAAAATCCCCCAAACTATCTTCCCACAGAACACAAGGAAGACAGAAATTCAACGCAGAAATCGAACGATCAGCACAACAGCAAAGATAACAGCACGCGCCAAGAAGCTCTCATCTCAGCAAGAAAGCTCCCATTATCATCTCTCATACACAGGGGGCCGGCTTCGGCCTCGCTCGATCTCTCTCATAACGCCGCCGCGGCCCAAGCCGACCGGACGCACCCGCACAGCACTCCGCTTGCTCCGTAGCAGACGACGCGCTCTCACACGCCGTTTTGGAGGTTATATACAGTGCACGCGCACTGCCAGTGGCTAGACGCTTTTCCAAGGTGCTTCAGTTGAGAGGATGGCACGTCTGGTGACGCGGGTCGTGGCCAGGTGCACGGCGAGGGCCTTGGCTCAGTCGGAGGCTGCTTTTACGAGATCGACGCTGCTCAGGCCGGCTGGTATTGCGAGGTGCATAGCTACGACACACCGCTGCGACGCTGGTATGTATATTTGGGTCTGTGTGCATGCATGTAGTTAGGATTTGTGGGTGAGTTGCGAGAGCGGCTTGTTTTCTTATTCGTTTTTTTATTCGTTGGTTATCGGTCAGATATATATGTTGTGGATTTGGTTGGATTTATCCGACTTCTTAGCGTAGAGCGCGAGACGAGCGCTAGCCTCGCTCTTGCGAAACTTGCGCGTATATGTCGAGATATAGACAAGACAGCGGCTGGCTGGCCCGCAAGCGCGCACGGAGTTTTATCGTCGGAGTTGGGAATAGTGTTGTGAAAATACGTGATAATATATGTTTGAGGGGATAGGGAAGCAAGTGTGTACTGAGGCTGGAAGAATATTTTGAAAGACTTGCATAATGAGCGCAGCTTTGCGTAATCTGTGGGGGGAGTTTTTTGTCGGTGTTGTATTAGTGTTGTCTGAGTTTTAGAAGTGACTTTTCGACTTTTATTTGAAAATTGCACTGTGGTTTTGTAATAATGGTTCTTTTTATTATTATTCGTTGAAGGGCAGAACTTAGAATGCAATGTTAATTTATTGTTAGAAAACTTGTGTTTCGACTGTTTCTTATTCATTCGATTATACATTTTTTGCGCGTTTATGTTCCTTGAAAAGTATTTTTTAGACTGGGGGGTTGCTCTTGAACGATAAATTCAGTTTATCGCCGTAAGGTTGCCTGATATACAATAGGTTTATCGATTTTTTATCGTTTGAGAGCAACCCCCCTCTGGTATACTAATAGGCAGATTTTCGGTTTAATTTGAATAAACTAATTTCCATTACTAAAATTAAAATTTCTTATTTGTAGAAATTGTTAAGTTATTCGATTTAAAAATTTTTAAACTTATCATTAGATTCTTAATAGCAAAAAATATTTAAAAAATAAGAGTAATTACATAATTATTCTTCTTATATAGTAAAGAAAAATCATAAACTGTCAATCGATTTCACAACTAACAGTTGTAAAAATCAATCAAATGATAACTCAATAATCATCAAGAAATAGTCATCTTCTGTCTAGAAATGATCTATCGATTAAAGAAAGTTTTAAATAATATTTTAATAGTTCTATCAAGATAAAATATTGAAATGCAAGCATTTCAAAAAACGCTCTATTTCAATTCTGTTTACAATACTTACGAAAAATTAATAAAATACGATATCGCGAATTTTGAAAATGTTAAGATATTTTGTATTTTTCTGGTCATAATAAAACCAGAGACTGTTACAAAAACAAAACTAGATAAAACTGTATTTCGTTTTATTTATCGATTTTAAGTATCTTTTTTTATTTTTAGTTTCAGTTTTATTTTTCAAATCCTAATAAAGCAAAAGTTACGATAAAAATATAATAATCTTTGGCAATTCTTTAAAAAAATGAAATTAAAAACGAAACGAAATAGTTTAATCTTTTTTATTTAGTTTAGTTTAGTTTTAGTTTGTTTCGTAGAAATCCCTAGAAAAATCTATTTAAAGAGCATTTTAACACATCTGTATTTGAGTTACCAGAAAGTTATTCTTCGATATCACACCAAACCTAAATTAATAAATACAGTTTTGAATAAAACTTCCCGACCTTTTATGATAAGTCCACTCTAATCTAAACAACTGCAATTTCAATTACTTTTATTCGTTTTCACAAATTACTATTTCTTGATAATGATTATACTTTTGCCAACATATATTTTTATCTCAAAGGAATAAAATGCCGCTTATCCTTCCATCTCAAAAACTAAAAAGTGGCATTTTTATCCCACTACTGGCGAAAAATATATATAGGTCACCCCGCAGTGCACGTGTTTATCATCCTCGCCTTCAGTACGCGTGATAATCATACCGCATATACGTTTTCTCTGGGCTGGACAGTTTTTTATTTCGTTCCCTTATTGTATCGTTATATTTATTACTCTTACTGAAACTTTGAATTTACTTTTAGAAAGTATATCATTCTTTTTTTCGAATAAACATTATGATAAATCTCTAGTACTAATAACAACCATTTAGGTTTGAGGACTTGAGTTAAAAACATTTCTACTAAAGCTTTAGTAATTTTAACTAGAATTTTGTCTGAATGTAATAATTTTTAATGACACAATTCATAAAGTTTTACTGTTAGATTATAATTTTATACTATTTCTCTAGCTTATCTATAAAACTAACATATTTTATTTAACAGATTCTAATGAGTTAGCTTAGATTTTATAACGAATTTTTTTCTTATAGTCTTCTAAACTTAAATTATTCCTATAGAGATATAGCGCCTGTTATTAGAATAGATATAAATTATTTCTATAAGGTGAGCAAGTATCTAACGAATTTATACTGATTATATAAAAAACTTTTCAATTACTAGAATGGTATTATAATTTATTGAAGCTTAAGTCCACAACCTCAGGTCGTTGTTAGCAGTACTGAAAATTTTTTTTAATAATAATTAACTCGAAAAAAAAGTATGTAATATTTATATTAAAAATAGTACAATTTAAAAATAAAGTTAATTTTTCAATAAAAGTCTTAAAGAAACGAAAAAGTATTTTTCTTTTTTCAAATACATTATTTAATAAAAGAAAATACTTGATAATTATTAATACTATGCGAACTTACGGGCATTGTTTTTTTAGAATTTTTCGTACTAAAATGTAGGAAGAGAAATTCATCTTAATTAATTTTTCTAACAGTATTATTAAACTGAAAGTACTTACCAAAACTGCCAACACGTTGAATATGCTTAATGTTAAGGTTTATGTAGTACATAAAATTAACTTTATCTTTTTTTAATATAATATCTGCACGCGTTATATAATTTTCCCAAGATTTAAAAAAATTTAATGCATAAATTTTTTTTTAGAAAGGAGGTACACAGACAAACATGAATGGGTAACGGTCGACGGCAAAATCGGCACAGTAGGAATTTCCGATTACGCGCAAGATGCTTTAGGAGATGTTGTTTATGCCCAACTGCCAGACATAGGAACAGTTGTCAAAAAAGAAGGTAAAACTTTTATTATTTTTCATAAAATTTTGACAAAAATCCTTTATAAAATTGTTGTAATATTTTTATTCCATGTATGTTAAAAAATCTTGTATGATGAAATTTATTTCTTTTATCAAAATAAGCTTTAACTGAGTTAATACCCTACAACTTTAAAAAAAAAAAAAAAAAAATAATAATATAAAAGTATTTGGACATAATCTTAAAATCATTAGCTATTCTTAATAACTCCACAATGTCTTGAAAAAAATCATCCTGTGACGTTTAAATCTCATAATCCATGATTCCACCTTGCAGAGGAGTGCGGCGCCTTAGAATCGGTAAAAGCAGCCTCGGAGGTCATGAGCCCGTGCTCCGGCAAAGTAATCGAGAAGAACGAAGCCGTCGAGAGCAAGCCTGGATTAATCAACTCGTCGTGCTACGACGAGGGCTGGCTCTTCAAGATCGAGCTCAGCGAGCCCGAGGAGCTGAAGACACTCATGAACGAGGACGCTTACAACGACTTCCTCAAGACTGACCCTCATTAAGGGTGGCGAAATGCAAAGAAAATACAGAAGATACGCATGGTAAAGAAAGAAAGAACGAAAGAAAGTGCAAAATTAAAGCTGACCTGTGCTGCAAGAGAAGTCTAAAGAAAAATATAGGAACATGTAGAAACCCAAAAATCAAGCAGAGATCTCATTGAAATAATGCTTTGTCGCTTTAGAGCATGCAAAAGTTTTGTGAGGTAAATCGCAACTAAAGACTTTTTATTTTGTGTATAGAAATAAATAATTTTTCACAAAGAAAGAGAAAATCAAAGTTTTTTAGCTTGAAAAATAAAAACGGTAATTTCTCTCATTGTGTGAGATATCGTTATTTATAGTAAAACATTTTATTTTCAAAAAACAGGTTTTTATTGGTATCTATCTGCTTTCTTTTCTTGTATTTGGACGTATTGGATGATTAACAAAACTGTATAAAACTTGTATTCTGCTTGGGTCTCATTTTCACTTATTTAAATAAAAACATATGTTTCCACATGTTCTTACATGCTTCTGTACGACTTTTTTAAAAGAAAAAACTCACGAATGCTTATTTACGTGGTCTTCGCTCTTTGAAAGAATAATCTGGTCTAATCACGCGCAGATCAAACACCAAAGATCGTTTTATTGTACATACTTGTAACAAAATATTATAATTCGACGTAGCTTTGACATAGATTGTTTAATTTGTTTTTAATTACTATTATTTTCGTTCTCTCACTGAAACCACGACTTAAATTATGATTATGGACTCGTTGTGCACTCATTGTACTGCTGAAAAGTGATTAATCGACAGATTCATGGTCACATCAGCGACTATGTTATCGATACTAAGTAGTTATAAGCAACGTTGACGTACGACTCGATGCGTACAAATTTTTGTAATAAACGTGATGTAATAAATCAATATAGTTTTCAGAAATATAACCCTTGCTCTTCTCTTTTTTTTTTGTCTTTTTTTTGGTTTCACAAACTGACTGTGGTAACTATAGTACACATCGAAATAGAATTTAAGCGGTGTGTCATTACACCGTCGGAACAATTATATTATTTTATACAAGTAAATATTTTAGAACTTTGAAAAACTTGTTGTCATGTATTTAATATTAATTTGAAAAATGTGCTATAGGCATGCTTTAGCATTTATAGCTTGGACTGAATTATTGCAATTAGTTTACATATTTTGATTCTGTTATCATCAAAAAATCTCACGATGCTATCATTTTTGCACATTCTGAATTTCACAGATCAATCTTATGTTCTTTCTTTTGTCTTTTTGTATTGTGAAAAATTTTTTTGACCGATATTAAAAACATCTGAGACATATAGAGTTATTTTGGAATATTTGTGATTAAGGCGCGATATTACACCGCGTGGTAAACACACAGCGACGTCAAATCTGAGAAGGAACGATAGTTATGTTAATAATAAAGATATATTTACATTCATTAAGTTTCTCTTTCTACATAATTTACAATTGCCAGCGTCTAAATGGCAGTGTCAACAACGCTTAAGTTTTATAGTGTCGTTTTTTCATAATATATTCAAAATATCTTTTTTCTTATAATCCTTTTATCTTATATTCGGAAGTTGAATTCCCCATTTCAAACGACATATTCTGGTTGAAAAAATAAATGTGAAATTGATAGTTTTTTTTAAATTAGAGCATTTGCCAATTGTAATTGGTAACTGTACATTAATATTTAACACAATGTACATAACATCGTAATTATATTGCTCGCTAATTACAGTTATTGTTAATAAACATATTCATTAACGGAATTCATCGGACGATTAAATAGGATGGACATGTACAAAGACAATGATTTTTTCTCATTTTGTTTAGGGCTAAACACTTAAGTGGTAAAAAGACCTTGTCTCTTAATTCACTTTTTTTTCTATAAACGATGGCATTTCGCAGTTGGTGTGTACAAAGGTTGTTCCGAAATTGTCAAATCGGCACATTTGCGTGTACGATACAATAATGCTCGATGAACAGCGACGGACAAAGGGTGCTACATAATAAATAAGGCTCATATTTTTACTCTTATGTTTAAAGCGCGCAAATTATAAAAAGAAAATGAGGGAAGGTATACAGAATTAGAGAATGATGAGGGAAAAATACATTTGCTGCAGATATAAAGCGATTACAATAATTAACAAAACTAATCACGGTGAAGGTAACATTGCAGTGACACTTAATGGTGGTGATGTATAATAAAAATGGTGGGATGTATCGGCGCTTTCACAAGAACGAATTATCCCCAGTACTAGGGCGTTCCTTTTTAAATTAAAAAAAAAGACTGCTTTATCTGGGTCTCTTTGTTCTGAGGTATGCGGTTACTAGAATTGTAAAAATAAAAAAAAAAATTAAAAAAAAATAATTGTAATACATATGAAGAGGTAGTCATTCGTGTCGTTATACAATCGAATGGTAAAAAAGGGGGTGTATGGGCGATTCGATTCGCAGGGATTACATATGTCGAAGCGAATGCGAATGATTAAAGAAAATCCTAAAAACTAAACGACGCGCAGTGCATACATTTATGAACCGGGCGAAATGAGAATTTTGGAACTCTTTAGCAGCGTGTTACTATGGTTTATTATTATTTTTTTTCATTTTTGTCACTTCCTCGTTAATGTCGATAAAAGGTTTGTAAGGAAGCTCCCGCTTGTAAAATATAACAATGCTCGTTAAAAATCTAGTTTGATCTATTCGTTCTCTATCATTATTATTCTTTTGTTTCCTTAGCTTCTTCGATACGACCACTAATATTACGGTAGGTACATTATGTGTAAAATGTGCTGGTAAAGTGATTATAGTAAAATAGTGATTTCTTTCTTTTTTTTACATCATTTTTTACATTTAAATTACAGTTCAGGTACTTTCACTTCGTAAGTGGAAACAGATTGGTATGCGCTTCGAAGATTAAAATCTGTACACGTATTTTGCATTACGAGCGGGGGCTTCCTTTTTTGTGTTCTTTGCTTAATGCTTTTTTTTGCTATTTTTTATTGGTTTGCTTTATGTCCTCTTGTCACGTTTGACCCTCAAAATCTAGCGTTTGTGTGTAATAAAAACCGATGGCTTAGGTACCACAGGTGCGCCGCGAAACGACGACCTTCACAGCACTGAAGAATTTCTGACTAACGCCTAAACAATAATATAATCTATAAGTGAAAAATAATTACGATCGATGTCATAATAACTATTCTTAACGTACAGTAAATATTTCTCATTTATGTTTAACAACTATAAGACAATATCGTTCTTATTTATATATTTATAATATATATAGAATTTTTAATAATTATTATTCATTATTTTAAACGCTAGATAATATATAGGACCACATAAACCTTGCTCCAATGATTCGTTTTTTTTTTTATTTCTTAAACAGAATCTTTATTTTATGGTACAATATACAGTTATAAAATATCGCAATCTGTGGGTTATTTCGCGCGTTTTTTTTCTTTTCCGCCACCTATGTTTGAAGAAAAAAGGAAACGAATAATAAAAACGAGAAAAAAGAGAAAAATACACGAAAAAATTAGTATAGATCATAAGAAATTAGTCAAAGACACAAGTTAAGTAGCTAATTGATTTCTTTCACTTCGGTGTGTAAGCAACTGAAATATATTTTTATTTTTCTCAAGTAAACTATACACAAAAATATTTTTTAATTACATATTTAACATGATTTATACTATACAACGTAAATTGGAATGTGTTAACTATTATGTACAAATTTAATAATAATATAGCCCTGCTGAGTGCAAGCGTGACAAAAAATGCAGATTTCTTATTCCGTTCTCTCATCGTTTTTTTTTCTGGTAGGAAGTTCTTTTTTTAACGATGCCCACGTGGCCACTAACGGCAAGTTTTACAACGGTATATGCACATGTATATATGCATTCTTACATGTATATACATATCGCTTCATATCGTTACTTTTTTTTCTTTTAATATGTAATGTGTATACATTTATCACATTGATTTCCTTTGTTTAATTCTGTCACTCTCAAGTATGCCCATTGAATCCCTTGCAGAAGCACGATTGGCCGCGGTGTGTATCGAGTTTGTGTATACGTGTTTACATGTGTGTGTACGTGTGCCTGTGTGAGAGTCGAAAGCTTTTACCTTTCAATCCTTCGAACACGCAATAGGATCATTTTATTTAAGTGAGAGCAAGGCTTCAGTGGTATACGCTTAAAAATTAAAGTTTCGCTTCTAAGTATTAGAAAAATAGCTTTACTTATTTAGACAAAAGTTGCCTGCCCTTTGACCAATATTTTTTGTTTTAACCACCCTTTGTACTGTTTTCAAGGCATCTCGCTTACTATTTCCCTGCGCATTTGAAGTTTTCTTTAGTATTCAGCCGTGTCGCAATTCATCACGTTTCGTCATTTCCAACGACACGGGCAATTTTTCACTTATATTTTCATTATCTTCGTCATCTTAGTTCACTTTTTTTTTTATCTCCACGGATACATCTCTAAAACTTCAACATCAAATATAGAAAATATATGTCGTTATGCTTTATATACTTAGATACACTTTATAATTCACATATTATGTATATATGTACGACTATACTTGATTTAGCTTAATTTGTTTTATTTTTTTGCTTTTGCGTAGGTAGATTCGATCCACGAATGCCAGTGTCGCTGGCCGTTCTGTCTCTCATTCTCACCCCGACTCGTCTCCGGCATGCCGGGCCAACGACGCGAATGTACGTTCTCGCTCTCTATCTCTCTTTCTCTATTTGTTTGTTCACATGGTCCGCACTACATTGTCGAGCCCTCGGAACCGTTGCACGGCCACCAGCGAGGGCCAAATGTAGACGAGGCGTGATTCGGCGCGAGGCTTATCCAGCAGCAGCAGCGCGTACATAGTCCTGTCTATTAACAGCAGTTGCAGCAGCGTCTTGAACGTGCTGTCGTCGTCGGCTTCGTCTTCATTTCCTCTTGGCGTGGAGCATCTCCATGAGAAGCGTTTGCGTAGGCGCGCCGCCGTTGCAGTGCTTCTGGTACAGGTGATCCTCTCCCCTGCTCGCCACCACGTGGATCTCTGGTAATACTGCTAGCAGCTTGTTGAACTTGTCCTGTGAATAGAAAGAAGAGGGAATTTATTATTTGTGAAAATAAAATTATAAGAATCGAAGTGCCTTTCAGCTGAATAAAAATATCGTTAAGCTTTTAAACTTGGCCTTACCGGTATAGACGGATAACAAGTAAGCGTGTAGTCCAGGAGTGCCTGTTGGACCTGCTCGTGACCTTCCTGAACGTGCTTCTTATTCACCAGCCCACGTACATCTGTAAATAGTAAAACAAACATTAGTATCAATATTTTTTGTGTATTCTTGTACTTTTAAACAAATACATAAATCGAATTTACATAAAAAAAACTTTGAATAAACTCAGTTTTAACTAAAAAACATAATTTAATTTCGTTAATCTAAAAAGTTCAGCTTCAAAATTTCTCACATGACGAAATGCAACCTGCAAACCTACTCAAGTAAAAATTCACTCAAGTCTGCAGAGCTAAGGTAAAAATAAAAACTTTACCACCATTTGCTTTCGTAAAGAGTAAAGATTTTAAAAAAACATGTACGCCAGAGCCTTTGAATCTGAATTTTTAAGTCGAGCACGCGCTGATAGTGTAGGAGCTTGTAATAACCGTGGTTAAGCAGCATCAGGAATTTCATGCAGATGTAGTCGGAGAGGTCGAACTTGAGCTCCTGGAGCTTGGAGGATAGACTGTTGAAGAGATCCGCGAGGGACGGTACCCCGAGTAGGCCGAGGCAGAGGAGATCAAACTTTTGGCCGTTGTGCAGCGTCGTCTCGTCGGGCAGGTTATTGTGTAACCTCTGATGTAGGTGATCCAGCACCAACATGTCCGACCAGGAGTGTTGCAGAAGTTTCATTTGGTCATCAACCTGGTGGAACATAAAATTTTTATCATTAATTTATTTACAGGAATAATTTTCTTAAAAAGAAGACTTCATTCACCCTTAAAGCGAGTAATTATTTTAACTATTCAACGCACTCGCTGACACACATAGCGCGCTTTAACCATCGCTCAAAACTATCCCGCTCTCTTACAAAATCAGCGCGCGCCGATGTGTTTTTCTCGCGGCGCGCTCGGCGAATCGCGCATTAATTTCATTAAAACTTTCTACATTAGCGATATAATTTACACGATGAAAATATAATACTCGCCGGCCGCCTTTTTATGCAACCGGAGCATTTATTATTACCAAACGCCAACAGCAGCGCAAAACCGCGGAAAACCCTATATATACCTACGCGCGCGCGCTTTACCCAAGCGAGAAAAGGAAAAATAAAAAAAAACCAAAGCGAAAAGCTCGGCTCCGCTCGTTTTCCCCCCTTCCCCCTCAGCGCGTCGTAAAAATTTCACACTTATCTAATATGAATGTAGGTCAAGCATAAAAATTCCTTTCGCAAAACCTCATCGCGGCCGATTCTCGTGGACAAGAGAGCCAGCGCTCGCGTGAAAATTTCTCATAGGCATAATGCGAGCGCGCGCGCGTGTCTATAACGACGGGAGAACGAGAGAGAAAAGAGTGTAAAGTCGCGGCGCATTCGAGTAAACGGCGCGCAAAAATAGCTACCACACTGCGCGTTAGGTGAGCGCGCGCGCCGGTGACGTGGAAAAGGAAGGAGCATACACGCCGGTGCAATAAGGCGGAGAAGAGTAGGCGCGTTATAAAAATAATCTCGCGTCGTTAATTAAAAATGACGATCGAGATCGAGAGTGAGGAGCGAGGAGGAGGGGACAGAGAAGAGGTAGAGGGATAAGGAACGAGCGAAGAAACGATTATTATATGGACCCGCTTTGGGGTAACTGCCGTAACCTAGAAACGTATCTTGTTATGACCCAGATATGAGGCGATGCTTGAAATCATTCAGCGATTGTGCAATGCCGCCGCCGCCGCCGCGCCGCGGTTACCTCACATCCCCGCCGCTCACGCCGAGCTAGCGCGCGCTCACACAGAGAGCCCAACGCGGCTCTCACTCTCACTATAAACGCACACTGGCTTAACGGCGGTGGCGTGTACGTGTAAGCGAGAGTGTATACACACGGGCGAATACATGTAAAGGAGAAGCCGAGCGCGCGCTCTCTGACACAGCCCAGCGGCAACACGGCGGCTTACTTATTGCTTCTGACTAACTCGGCTCGCGCGCGCTCGGCTCTCTGCCTATACGAGAGAGAGAGAACCGTACGCTCTCTGTGCCCATTATTTCACGGCTTTTTTTCTCGCGGCCGAGCTGTCGCTTTTCGCCGGCTTTTCAAAGGGCCCTTTGACCGAGCGGACAGTTTAGTTTTTGGTTTTATTTTGCGTTGAGCGAGAGGAAAATGAGAGGGCTCTTGATCTGTACGGATTTTTGAATTTACACCGCGAGAATAAGTTCACTCGTGAGATGCGTAAATTTGTTTCCTTCTTTCAGCCAATAATTTAAACGTCTCTTTACGCGTAGGTTCGTTCGTCTATACTAATTCCAGAAATTAAATTTTTCTCGCATCTGGCTCCTCGAGCCGTATACACAGCCGGGCCCCGCTCACAGGCGCACCGAAGCTGCAAGCGGACTAATAACTTTTCACAGTTTCTTCACGGCTTTTAATTGCGGCATAAATATATGAGCGAGAAACGCGCGCCAGGCGCACGTGTCTGCGTGTACCTATATACGTGCGCCACAGCGAGCGAGCCTCTTCTCTCTTTTCCAGGCCGGCTCTTTGGAAATTCTCACTTTCGACGCAGCGCCGAGCGAGACTGTACATATACCTACAAAAATCCAGACGCTTTTTTATCCCCCCCCCCTTTTTTTAACGCTCGGCGCTCGCATAAGGTCTGTTCGTTTTGTAAGCGCGAGCCGCTAATCGATCCTCCAGCGTGTAAATTATAAAACTCTCCTTTCCCGTCACCCCCGCGAACGCTACATTTTCGATCGACGCACGAAAAAAAAATCAATACCGGCCTTTTATCACTCGCCATTGAATAACGGCTTATCCAAGCGCGCGCCTTTTTCCCGATCGCTCGCGCGCGCGCAGCTATCGGCACAATCAATTTCGCTCGCTCCGGCGCGTTAATTTTGCAATGAAATTCTTTTCCCTGCGCGACGCCGACAGCATTAACATAGCCCGCGCATAAGTAATCAGCCAGAGCCCGAGTCTTGACCCACTTCGCCGATGCAAATAAATAAAAGTCCCGCGTATTACTAGAGCGCGTGGCTTTTCGCAAAAATGCCCTCAAATAAACGCGCTTATTTTTACGACTTGGACTTGGGGGGAAGGGCTATTATAATGCCTGCAGCTCGGCGGAAAGTCGCGAATCGATGTTTACTCCTCGCGTGTAGGTATAGAGGCAGCTCGTCGTTAAGCGCGGGTATAGCGACAGTAGGTCAGTTGTGCGCGGACGACGGAAGACGAGCGCGCGATCGTTTCCAAGTACAATCGGACCTCTATTTCGCCGGGGTATATGCGACAATGCGAGTATAGAGAGAAAAAGTGGAGGTTGGAGAGGAGAGCTTGGCGCATAAGCGATGGGATTGTGCAATTTCTTTTTCTGGGGAGAATTGAGGTTAGCCGGCGGAATGGTTTGGAGGAAGGTTATGAGCCGAGTTGAGTTTTATTTGCGAGAGGATTGGTTCTTTTTTTTTT
>JAPYZA010004297.1:0-13906 GCA_030522685.1 Eupelmus azureus | reverse complement strand
ATTTTTCCACTTGCGAATAATACGCGCGCATGATTAGGCCCAAACGCAACTTTCACAATTTGTATTTCGGTCCCGGCGCATTCACAGAGCTCGGCGCACGCACAATGCGATCTCTCAGCCGTGATATTCATCATTGTTGCGCCGCAGCCTGAATAGTCTCTTAGCTAATGTGGCTAACCTACCTCCAGCGCATTTGCATTACAATGAGGGATCGAAAAATTTATTTATCGTTACAATTTAATTGCGACACGCGCGCCCATATTTATATATCCCCCCGGTATGACCCATTGTTATTATTTACTGCTAATTGAAATCCGATCCGTATATCCACGCGCGCGGCTGGAAAAGTTCACGGTTGGATTTATCTCTTCTCTTACGAAAGCGACGGCGTCTTTATTTCGGGATTGTCGAAGCTGCGTCTCGGCAATCCTCGCACGTAGAGCCACGCCAATCACCCGGCTTTGCGCGACCCGCGCGCGACATACCAATTGCGATTAGCCGCGATGAAATCACCGCTCCGAGAAAAAAACACATCGGCGCTCGACTACGAGATCGCAGGTGGACATTGTGGGTATACTAATGATTGACGCGTGAATGTCTTAGGCGCGAGAGATGGGATTTAATTAGGCGAGCCCTCGCGGTGTGATTAAAAATTAGTGTCAAAGGAAAGCCGGAGAGGTACGATTGCAACCGCGCGCCGAAGTTGAGAAATTCCAAAGTGACTTCTCTACGAAATATAATGAATAGGCTCGCTCCGCGGGGAGCTAGAGGGAGCAGAAAACAGCGTCTGTCTGCAACTTTTCATCAAAAGAAACGGCATTAATTAATGCCAGCATTTCAATGTCGGCGCATAACGACAGCCCGGCATAATCTCGCATCAATTACACGAGCGGCGACTTATGCCTCGAGATTGCGAGCGTTAAAAGAGCATAAAGTTTATTTACACTGTACGTAAGCGCTCGGGGAGGCTAATATCGGCCGGCCGGTGATTAACGAGCGTGTATGAATTTTAGCGCTGCGAAAAAAACGTTTAATAGCGATATTCATGCGCTCTATCGTCGAGATAGCATGGAGACAAGGCGCGCTCAATGCCGGGAGAGTGGTCTTATCGGGCTGGATGGAAAACCCGTGTCATCCTGGCTTCCCCCTCGTTCATCACCCTGTCAATGTTTTCGTCGCGTAGTTGTCTCTCCCTTCGGCTGTCTTTTGCGTTAGCGTCTCCCGAGGATCGGGCTTGTCATGGGCGCAATCATGCCAATTCAATAATTTCCTGATTAGCCCCCGACTGTCTAGCGGCTGGATGCGTATTAATAAAAGTTGATGCTGGGAGTATGCGTGTGCGAGAGGCGATTCAATTTGCCCGGGGAATTAGCTGGTAATCTGATCAAAAAGTGAGTTGGAATGTAATTAGGTCTATATTAATTTTGAGATAATGAGCTACTCTACTTGTTCTAATTCGTTTCTTCTTTTTTATCGAACCATACAGTGACATCGCCAATTTATAATCAGCACAAAACGACTTTTCCAATCAACCGTACAACTAATAACAAAGCACCCGATAGCCACAGCTAGATTAACACCAGCAAACAACGAGCTTTCGATGGAAAACATAAATTCGTCATTTAATAAACGCCGACGCGCGAGACAACTGCCAAACTGCATCCTCCAGCTCCCAGCGAAAACGTGTCGACGTTCAATTGACGCGCCCGCATTCGGCGATGTACTTTCGGAACAAGAGTTGAGGGAATTGGCGACACGCGCCAACAGCAAGTTTCTGCGCACGCTATGCTTTCCACGCAGTTATTATCCAATTACGCCGGTCCTTTGTCGCGCATACAGAGCTGTATTAATATTAAATTCTTGTCCCACGCGCGCGAAGTGTCGGGATGAATTAGCAGACGGCTCGTTCGCAAATTAATAACGTTTACAAAATCTTAACTGCAGATTATTCTTAGCAACGCGTATTAATAATTCCAGCTTCGACTCGTTCGCGGAAAATGGATTATTTCCTTCTGAGAGCGCGAAGCTCTAAGCTGCTCGCCACGAGGAAGTACACATCAAGCCATCGCGCCCATGTAGGTTAATATTCGCCGCTCTAATTTCGGCTTGTAACGATTAACGAAGCGTGGAGCTGGCCGCCCTTAGATGCCTTCCGCGACTTCGGCCTGCTCCTGCCTCCGGGCCAACGTGTGTGTACTTTAATTTTATTCCTTTGGCGAGTTGGCGTCTAGCTGTACGTATTGCATATAGGTAGGCGCACGTGCGCGCTGTATGTACGTCTGGGGGGCGAGCTTTGAGAAACGAGCTTGCGCGCAATTAGAAAGGCTGTTATTTGCCGGGTTTGTAAGCGGGTCCATTTTCACTTTATAACTCGCGCGCGGATTTTCGCTTTGATCATCCCTCTTTTTAATAGTTTTCGCGCTCTGGTTTTCGCAGCGGGAAAATAAAAAAGAGAACGAGCGGATGCGTTGTTTTTAAAATAGATGTAAACCGCTTTGTGCGGGGAGGCCGTGTGAAAAAAATTGCGATTCGCTTTGATTTCTATGTAAACGCTCGAAACTTTCCAGTGACGCTGCGCTCATTGTTCCATTCACCTTTTCACAAAAGCAAAAAAATAACATCCAGCCCGCATAAATAGAATCTCACTGCGTCAGCGCAGAATCCCTGTATACTAAGCCGCAACTATTTCATCAATGGCGACTAAACGATCACCATAAAATTACAATCACTCTCACAACCGCATTTTAAATCGCGTATTAGAAGTCTCCACCCAACAAAGAAACGCCTAACGAACGATCGGCATTCCTTGCATCTCTACATATACATATCGAGCAGGCCTGTCACTCTTACAACGAGTCATCATCGCGCTTTATCGTAATGCGCGAGGCGCACAATGCCGCGATGCTCTCTAAGCTCGCTCTTAAAAAGTAATGCGCGAGTGTCACGCGCTGAAGCGCCTTTGTGTATACACGCCCGCTCGCGCGAGGCGCCTGATTCAGCGGTGCATGTTGGATTATGAGAGGCGAATATAGCGCAGGGTTCAGGGTCTTTGAGATCTTATGTATATGCGGGGTGTTCCAGAGACTTTTTATTGGGTGCTTCGGAATTTGAACTTTGTGCGAGTTGGATTTTGAAGTTTGGTTGAAGCGTGGACGAGAATATTCCAAAGAAACTGCGAGCTCCCAGCGCTGATTCAATATTTGACGTTACCGTTCCTCTTAAAAACGTTCCTCTCAAAGCGTATCATCCAAAGGAGCTCAAACGCCGAACTAAACTTCCAAATTCGACACACCCAACTTTCCTACCTCACACTTCGCGAAACCGAAAACTTCAATAAAAGATACTCAAACTCCCACCATTCTACAACTTCACTCCCACATACCATCTTCCCGCATCATCGCACTCCAACTCCACTTTAACCTACTCCATCCGCTCCGTCCTCATATCCCCTAATCCACCTCAACACGCGGAACAACCCACATACAGCGCATTATGCGAATCGCGTGCCGCGCAGCTAGATTCATTACTAATCGCTGGCCTCGATATTACAAGCCGCTTCTACGCACTCTACGTACGTATACGGTGGAAAAACGGAACCGCATTGTATACGTGCAGCCAGTCGATATGTGCGTCGAGTGACGCTTCGAGAGCCGACAAGAACAAGGTCTTTGGCGCGCGAGCGCGATTATTAATTCATGCGCGCTCGCGGAGACATGCCGCTAAGCTAGGCTAGCGGCATTTAATAAGGAATGCGGCGCTAGGCTAGGTAGCTGGACGTATCGCTGGCGGGTCGGGAGGGAAAAAAATTGCGAGCGCGGCTCGCTCTGTGATTTACGAAGGAGTTTTTTTTCCTTGCTGCGGGAGAGATTTATTTGTTGTTTTTAAGTAGGGCTGCCGGCGAGTTATATAGTTATTTGCGGGAATGGCGTTGCTCGGGGCTTGGGCTTGTGAGCGCGGGATGAGCTCGATGTTAATTTATTCAGGAAAGTAGGCGTTTTTGTCGAGCGTTTTTGTTCTTGATGGGATTTGTTTGAAATAAAAATCGCGCGAGGCGCATAACATTCGAATCTGCGTTGAAAAAAAAAACGCTACGAAAAGAATATTCAAACGGTTTTGCAAACACGTAGAAGTGAGAGAAGTACTCCATCTGAAAAAGCTTGTCTTTATCATTCGAAGAAGAAATATTTTCTTCGGATGCGAGCAGATGGAATACGAAAGATTCTTCTTTGTCTGAGCTTCAAAAGCACAATTTTATTTTCACGCCACCTTTACCCTTTCGCTGGGGGGCGCGCACGTGCCGCCAGGATTCATCTTTCAAAACTACTCTCAGTGAAATCGATATTCTCGAATTCCCGAAGATAACGAATGTACAGTCGAGCCCAGCTGGCGCACATGTGCGGCGGGTGATAGATCGGCTCTCCTTTTAATCCCGCGTTCGAAGCTGAAAATTACGCTCGCTCGCCGTTATCTCATTGGTTAATCGAGAAAAATCCCATAATCCGAATCCTTAATCAAGCATAAATAAAAGGTAAGACAGTAGATCGCATCACAATATCCCTCATAAAATCAGCATAATCCTCTCCCCTCCAGCTCCCAGGCTCTCCTCCAGCTTCAATTTCAATTGACACGAATTACTCCATCGGCCCCGACATGTAAATCGCACTGCCCTAACGTCTTTTCCGTGATCCAGCCATCTCCTCCACACGCGATAACGGGCCAGCATCGCGAATACCGAAAAAGAAACCGTATCGAAAATAGCATCGCTCGCTCATTACCATATCGACGCGGAGGCGAAAAAAAGCACACATACTCGCGTTCCTCGATCTGCATTCGATCGCTCGCAGCGGTTCGCTCCCATTGATATTCCCGGGGCGTCGTCGTTTGCGCGTGGGTTGGGTTTATTGCGAATGAGTAAGAGAGAGCTGGAGAACGCGCGAGTCATGCCACCCCGGAACCAGCGAGCGGGAGCGAGAACCTCATAATTTAGCCGTAAAGGAATAAAATAGGGAGAGGAGACTAGACAAACAGCTGGATTCCTAAGCGGTTGACGGGCGACGAGAGGCTGGACTGTAAACAAAAACTGCCGATGGTCTTGTAGACGAGGTATGCTGATGGGGCCTAGGGTGAGCGCGGCTGTGTCGATGCTGACGCTGTCGTTTTATGAATTAATTTGACGCCTGTGGAGTTGAGGTTTTATGCTGGATTTATTTTTGGATTTGTAATATCTTTATTGTCTTTTAAATGCTTGTTTAGATATTGATTAAATTGAAATTGTTTTAGAAGGAATTTATAAATGAGCATATGAGAACGATAGTAATATTTACCTAGATATTATAGGTGAGATTTACCTAATACAAAGACAATAGCTATTATCCAGAAATACCATTTCCCCTAAGCTAAATGATTTTCCACATAAATCCACAAAAATTCGACACAAATTCAACATTGTAACATCACTCTTCTTAATATAACGGCTCGTTAGTGCATTCAACCACACGCACGAATAAACAAACCAACTCTGACTCACGCGCATCAATATTACCCACAAGAGCAAATTTATGCATCTCGCCGGGTGAAAGTTAAATAACGCACGGCTAACCCTTTCCCGAAGATGTCAAGCTGTCCGTGTGTGTTTGTTTGTGAGCCGTCTCCATCGGCGCTCGCTCTAACGCCTCCAATTAACGCCTGCGTCAAGAGAGCGGCGAAAGATTTTTTATATCCTCTGTGTATCTAACTGGAAGAGAAGGTAGGTGCGCGAGTTCGTTAGTGTTGCAGCATGGAAAATTCTTTTGGTAACGCAAGCCGAGGATGTTCGTATAGCCGCCGCTATTTGCATTTCGCGCTCGCGTGAAAATTAAACGTCCTGTTTGTTTGCTCGGCGGGCTTTTGGATTTGTCGTTTAATTTGCGGAGCGAGATTTGTGGCGTTGATAAACGATGATAGTGTGCAAAGGGGTATTGATGTCGATGGGGTTCGGTGATGGGTTTGAGTTTGGTGTTTGTTAATGTTTATTTGAAGGGTGTTTTTGTTTATGTTAGTTTGTTTGAATACTGGGCAGTTTGTAGATTGTCGGTGTGCATGAAATTTCTTTGAAGATACCGTGAAAGCAATGACGCTTCATACTTTTTATCCTTTCCATTGCCAGAAGTCATTCTCGCCTCTCCTCTTTCAAATAAATTCGATACAAAAACAACCTTCACCCACTTCTTACTTACAGTCCCCATTTCCCAAAATACAAAAACCGACCTCTCCTAATCAAGTTTCTCACACCAGCTGACTCAACGCTTTCTCAAACCCTCCAACAAAAGCCATCCACTCACAGCAAAACCGCCACGACACCAGCCGTAATCGCACACATCCTCTAATCGTCCCACGAAAATCGATCCCCCCCTTACCCCGCAACAACAAACATTCATTACAGGCTCGCTCACAAATTGTAAAATATTACACACAGGTGAATTTTAAGGAAACGAAGGTAGGAGGCAGCTCCCCGCTGATTACCGCGCGCAGCGGCAGCGCAGACTTAATGATCGGCCTCTTGATACGTTATCCCGCTCGCTCGCGCGCTTGCGCGCATGCTGCGTCTAACGACTTAATGACGGGAATTCGCCACTTACCGACGACTGCTGTGCTCTCTTCCTCCTCTTTTTTTTTCATCCTCCTCCTCCTGCTTCTTCCTATTTTACTCTTTTCCTCGTCCCGGCGGCTCTCTCTCTCTCTCTCTCTCTCTCTCTCTCCCCCCATCGAGTCCCAGTCTATATAATAAACAAATAATGCAAAACGAGCGCGGCGGCCGTTTAAGGCGGGCGTCTGCTTATATCCGCGCTCGATCTCGGCTTTTTTTCTTCTGCTTTCGAATCGCCGGCAAGGTAATCACCGCGCGCTCCGCCGACAACAATGGAGCGACAATGCGGCGCGTCACTGCGCCCGTACCGCGCGCTGCGATGATTTCTCTCTCTCTACGCACACTCGATTACAAGACTCGCTTCCTGCTTACGCGACGCTCGGGAATATCAATGTGCTACCACGTAACGGCTATGTTATTGTTTTTTTTTTTGTTTTTGTATAAATGTAAGCGTGATTTTTTTGACGCTGGATAACCGCTTTAATCGATCCGTCAAATAGAGGTGTAATGGCTGGTTAATTGGCGCTGCGCTCGGGCGACTGTTAAGACTAAGGATTCTCATAATTTTTTCGACTAGCCAGCGCGAGTTTCCGTGGCTATATACATTGTACGCGATGCTCGTCTTCTAGCGTGTTATTGTAAAACTCGAAATGCTGAGCCATGTATTATGTAAAAGCCCGCAGGTAGCCGCGGTGGTGGGATTCGCGAAAAAAAATATCCATCCGCGAGAGCAGATAGGCGCAAGACACTGGGTAGAGTGGCACATTTGTGACATCGGCTGGATTATTTACTTTCGTCTAAGGATTGGTCTACTGTTTTATATTATTGAGATAACGAAAGTTGGAGGTTTTACTTCGGCGACGATTTTGGATATATTAATAGCGATTCGGGTTTGTGGTCAGAAGAAATTTCAGGCGCGCATGCCTTGGCCGGAATTTGGGAAATTCAGAACAATCGTCAAAAAATGGAGGTAAGTGGAAAGGTGATCTGGAGTGAGTGGATTTTGTTGTTAAGTATGTTATTATGCGAATTGATTTAAGAAAATATAAGTGTTCCCTTAAAATGCACGTGGATTAAGATTTACGTAAGACTCTGCGGTAAGTTTTTGCATGAAATACGAATTACGGAATAAGTCTTGATTCTAAGATGCATTTTGCATATATCAATATGTCATAAGTATAGCATTTTAACCACAAGTTGAGAGTCTATTATTTTATTACGAGCATACAATGTCGTTAGCATTAAAAGTTCATTTGCGGCAAGGTTTAATCTGGGATATTGTTCGTATAACGCATAATAATCTATTTTTTTTGCGATACACCATCGATAAAACGCGCGTAATCCTCATCTATGACATAATTTCAGAGCGATTAACGCACACGCACTAATTAGTCTTGTAATTAAAAGTACATTGTTACCGTAAAAAACTATCGCATGATTTCATTTCTTAATGAATCGCAACAAAAAACTTACTTCACTCTCTAAAAATAGATGTTATCGTCATAAAATATCATTTTTATTTAAAAAAAAAATCATTAACTTAGCAAACTTGGAACAAAAGAATTTGCTTACACAGTACAAACGAAAAACCGTACTAAATTCCTCAATCTAAACATAATCTCATCCTTCCACATACTCAATATACAGAACGAGAAAACGTCTTCGCTGGATTGGCCGGACTACCTCGTGCTCGGCGTCGTCCTGCTGATCTCGGCCGGCATCGGCGTCTACTACCGCTTCACCGGCGGCAGACAAAAAACCGCCGAGGTAAGTCGATCCGCCATCGCCAACCAAAAAAACAGGTTTATACATCAATACAACTCCCCGTAAGCACCTACGTACAAAGAAAGGATACATTTTCCCTCCTCGATCATATCGCGGACTGCATTCGCCACTGCCAATGCCAGAAAAGTAACGAGCTAATCGGCATCGAGCGAAGCGCCGGATTATTCGCATAATTCAAGCCTACCCATTCGCCGGATCTTGATCTACCGGAAAGACGACTGCGCGGCCGCTTCTTACTTAATCAAGCGGCTGACATTTTTTCCAACCAGCCATTATGCGCGCGCTCGTTAATCATTTTGATTTTACCGGGGAATTTTTTTCAAACCAGCCTCGTTTCAATTCGGATCCGCACGTTTTCTCCGAGCTCGATAGCGCGCGATTAAGCCGGAGGAAAAGCGGCGGAAAAGCGGAACGCGAAATTTTATCCGCCGGTGAATTACGCGACATTTCGCGAATAATGAACGTGGCGTTAGCTTTTTTTCTGAGACTGAAATTTATACGCGTCCAGGCTGCAGGCTCTTTAATTAGCGATCGTAAAGTGCCATTAAAGCGTTAATCAAGGCGTTACGGCAAAGCCGCCGCACTTTCTTGCGCGATCATGTATCTAGTCCACGCATAATTCAGCATATTCCCAACGATATGTTTACTACCGATCGTCAGCCTCCTCTCCTACCCTGAACCCACCTCGATCCAGCCAATAATTTTCGCCCGCACAAAATGCTCCCATTGCACAATTCAGTCATCGCTCCTAGTACAAACAATACACACAATGTCTAATCAAGCCTTAATCCACACCCGCGTATGCATCCAGGAGTACTTCTCGGCCAACAGATCAATGAGCGTAGTACCGCTCGGCATAGCTCTGATGGTCTCGTTCGTCTCGGCCATCACAGTCCTGGGCATCAGCGCTGAGATCTACGCCCACGGGGTCCAGTTTGTTGTCCACTACTGTGGCAGTGCCCTGGCCACCGTGGTTGTGGCCTACTTCTACCTGCCCGTCTTCTTCGAGCTTAATACTATGAGCGTGTACGAGGTGAGTGCAGGCAGGCGCTTAATGCTACTCGTCAGAGGCGAAATTAACGCGCGCGTAAATTACGGGTGAATTAGCGCGCTCGGGGGGAAGTTGAGTGAGGTGTTTTACGAAGGAGAGCGGAGGGAGGAGCTACTTGGGCGGGTGGAAATACTGTGTTTTGATTTCTTGGAAGAGTGGTATACTTTGTTTGTATCGTGGGGAGGGGATTTGCGGGATTTTAGAACGGACTGGGTGTAGAAAGGTACGGGCTATTTTTGATCCGTTGAATTATGGCCCAACAAAAATTTTGTCTCGATTAATAACAATCTCAAAATAATATAAATATTGTCTATCAGCAAAGCTCTATACAATACATAATAAAACAACTAATCAAATTTACCAGTACTTAGAAAGGCGATTCGGAGTAGCGGCTCGCCTGGCCACGAGCATCGCTAATTTCATCCAGCTGACCTTATACACTGGCGTGGTCCTCTACGCTCCGTCTCTGGCTATCGAAGCGACGACTGGACTGTCCAGCAAAACGAGTATCACTCTTATAGCCGTCATCTGCGTCTTCTATTCGACGATCGGTGGCATTAAAGCAGTCCTCGTTACCGATATTTTTCAGGCTGTACTCATGTTTGCTTCCTTGGTCTGTGTCATGATAGTGGCTTCAAAAGAAATCGATGGTGGCCTAGGCAGCGTCTTGGAAATAGCTCGAGAGAGTCATCGACTGGACTTTTTTGAGTATACTGTTTAATTAATTTTTTTGTATTCTGTTAATGGTATCTGTTGTGGAAGCACATCCTATAGAGACGATTACCCCTGATTTTACAACATTACCAGATCTAAAGTTAAAATTTAATAGAATTTTAAAGATTAGACCTCTAACTAAATTTCTACTTAGTTATGCTAACATTATTTAACAAGTATAATTGCAAAAATTATGCCCCAGTGCTATTCAAACGCAGCTTCTTAATTATTCTAATGAGCCTACCGGTTACAAAAAAAGTCAGTCGTGACACGCGGTATTAACCGAACGAATCGGTTACAGCTTCCGGCCAGATCCAACAATACGTCACACATGGTGGTGTCTACTATCAGGTGGCTTCTGTCTGTTCTGCTCGCTGTACGGCGTGAACCAGGTAGAGGTTCAGCGACTCATGACCGTGAAGTAAGTTTGTTACCTATTGTCTTCTGCAACGCCGCGCTGCAGGCTAATAAACGTTTCTGCAGTTACGATTTCACGCTTGCCTTGCTCTCGGCTCCTACGCGCCACTTGCTTTTCCTCGCGTAAGCAATCACAATGAAATAGAGGAAAGTCCTGGAAAAACATTCGATAAATTTTCTTCTGCAAATCCATAGGTCTCTGAGGTCAGCGCGTCTGGCGCTTTTTCTGAACCTGCCGCTGCTGATTTGCTTCGGCATGGCGACGGCCTTCTGCGGACTTGTCTTCCACGCCGTTTATAAAAATTGTGACCCGGTTGAAGCTGGTCAGATCGCATCACCAGATCGCATCATGCCCTACTTCGCCGCGACGAAGATGTCCGTCTACCCTGGCCTCACCGGACTCTTCATCTCCGGTATCTTCAGCGCCAGCCTCAGCACCATCTCTGCCATGCTTAACTCCCTGGCAGCGGTCTTCATCGAGGACTACCTAAAACGTATCTATGCCAAGCTCGGCATGACCTTCCCCGTCAGTAGGTCAACCGTCTTCGGTAAGATCCTCGCTGTGGTAAACGGCTGCATTTGCGTCTCAGTGGCGTTCTTGGCTGGCAGTCTAGGCAGTCTCGTGCAGGTGACCGTCTCCATCATGGGCTCGATCTGCGGGCCAGTTTTGGGCATTTTCACGCTGGGCATGTTTTTCGAGGCGGCTAATGAGAAGGGAGCTCTCGTTGGAGTCATCACTGCACTGGTTGTTTGTATGTGGGCGAGCTTCGGCCAGCCCCGGCCTGAGGTCCCCAGACTTCCGGTTTACACAGATGGATGCAATTTTACGCTGCCGACCGGTGCCACGCCGTCTATAGTCGAGTAAGTGTTGTTTCGAGAATTCTTCTTTTTTTTACTGGAGGGGTGCAACGCTTGATTTTAGGGCTTAATGACTCGGTAAAGCTTTTCGAGGGATTCATGAGAATTGATGTACTGCGAATATAGAAATAATAACAGCTGCTACTTGTACATATTTTTGAAAGTTAAAATAATAGTAATTGTGATTAGTTTTGATATTTTGATGTTCCGATTTAGTAATTAACAAGAGTACTGTAATAAGTCGAAACTATATCAACCTAATAAAATTGTCCGCGCGTGTGTTGTATTAAAAGACATTTTAATACAATTAGTAAATGAACTCATAAATTTGTCCTCATAATTACAAAGTAAGAGTAACACACGCGGAGCATAAAGTATTTATCGAGGCAACAGAGTTCGTTTAACTTTACGACTGCGTCATTAAGTTGTCAAATGCAAGTCCCGTAAAATCGGGAGTGTAGCGCCTCCGCCGAGGCTCGCAATTTTTCAAATAGGTTAATTGCGGACTTCCTATTGACGCGAATAATAGAAGTTCCAGAAAAAAGGCTGTGTCAAATCCAATGAGTATTGTCGGCCCATTATTCACGCTAATTCGACTGCTTTTAAATCCACATAATAAAAATGGCTGCATCGCGAGGGTAATAAAAAAAGAAGAACAGCATCCCGGAAATCCGCGAGTCTTTGTAACGGTACATGTGTAAAAAAAACGTTACACCTGTTGCAATAAATGTTTTCATTTCTTTGGTGAATTCAAGATTTAGTTCGCATTAAGCGATACATTTCCACGTGCTAATACGAATATTGAGCTTTTCATTTCCGGTTTTGCATTCATGTTCTTATCGACTGTTCTTTAATCTTCTTGAAATGAGAACAAAATCAGTCACGTGGAAAAGATGCGTATAGATGATAAACTCAATAAGTCTCAATGACTTTATTGTGCATATTGCATTATCTAACATAACAATTAGAACATTAACTTGCTCATTTGAAAGATTGTTTATTGTCATAAATACAAAGCAAAAAACCTTGTAATAACACAATTACCACCACCAAACATTACTCATCCCACAATTACCATCATTAAATTAAAAAACACAAAATCATCGTTCCCCAGAGCTCCGGAAGAGACCACCTCCTACTTCTACCTCTACCGCATCTCCTACATGTGGTACAGCTCGATGGGTCTAGTAATCACCCTGGTGGTCGGCTACCTGGCCAGCCTCATCTTCAGCAAACTCTCCAATGAATCGACAATCGAGCCAGATCCACGTCTGTTCACGCCACTGGTGGCTCGACGAATCAGACGTCGACGGGCCGACAGGATGAAGACGGCCATGAGCCAGGTGTTCACGCTGGAGGAGGGCGAGCAGAGGCGGCCGCAATGACTACAGCGAAACGACGAGGGAGCACCGGGTGAAATCGAGGTCGGCAAGCTGCCCCACGGCAAGCCGCCCGTCGATTTCTGGCAGACGGACACCTCGTTCAATGCGTTCCATGATTTGGGAGGCGATGGGGAGTGACGATGTGTGGAGATAGTGTATTGGAAGGAATAAACTGTTCGAGGGGGGGGGGGGTACGGAAAACTGGCTGTGTTGTGTTTATTTCAGTGATTGTTATTGGTTTTTGATTGGATGTTTTACATACTCTTTCATGAACGAGTTTTGATATTTTAGTTTTTGCATGTACCTAGTTTGGAAAGATTCTTTTGTGTGATTGGTATCCTTCGTGATATAAAAAAATTTTGTTAGACATTTGTAATATCAATACGTTATGGCACAACAGTGCGCAATTTATTGAAATTTTAACTTAGCGTTAAAAATTGTTTTATATTATATGCAGATTTGGTTAATCAAATCATAGTGAAAATCGGAATCGTTTTCTCGCTAAAAAAATAGGTAGTTTACGGTAATTTTATTATTGGAATGAAAATTTTTTCCAGGATTACTTTTCAACATACGACCCAAATAATAATTTTAGTAAATTCATATAAATTTATTTTTATAAATGTACTATTTTAATTATAAGAAGTACTATTTATTATTAGTAAGTATTATTACTTTTTATAATTTTTTTTAACATTACAAAAAGTTTCTACTATTACGATAGAATTTTGTCCTTGTATATTATATATTATAACTGCGATATTATAACGCATTTTCTAGATTATTTAGCTGATAGACATATTTCGTAAATAGTCAATAAGCAGTAAAGTAAAGAGATGCTAATGATAATTACTAAACAATAAATGTATCAGAATTTTAAATTTCTAAGCATTTTAAATATCTACGTTAGATTAGTAACTTTCTGTTATTAATTATAAAGTAAATTCAAGTATAAAGATTTATGAAGTTATCGCACCTTGTTAATTTTTTATTTGAAAAATTGAATTTATCGGACTTCTAGGAGCCAATGATGTTAAAGATTTCTCAAAGAAGACCGTTGACATTCGAACCTTT
>JAPYZA010004296.1:0-13935 GCA_030522685.1 Eupelmus azureus | reverse complement strand
CGAAAAAAAAAACCTGCACCTAAAATCATAAAAACACAAAATACACCATCACCTCTTAATAACAAAATATCACTTCGACAAATCACCAGCTCATCCCCCGCGCTTAAAAAAAAAGCGCAGCCCCGCTCCCCGCAAGTGCAGCTTTATACACAGCTCGCTCCGGCCAGGATACGCATCTCCGCAATCTCGGCGCGCGGCAGTAGCTTTTTTTACGAGTCGCCCACCTATTCTTGCGCCATTTAGTCTCTCTACACTTGGCGAGCTCGCCCGCTGTTTACGGTCCCGAAAAAAAGCGATTGCCGATAAAAAAAAAGAGAGAGGTGAGGGAAGCTCTCGAAGGCCCCGGAGGAGGCAGGCTATCGGCTAGAATTGTTATCGGCGACATAAATATTTGATTGAAAAGTCGCGCGAAGCCTTGCGATTTACGGTCGCGGCGTTTCGCAAGCTGGAGAGAGCAAGCCCGCGTTAATCGATAAAAAATACCATCGTTTGGGGGGAGGGGGGTCTTCCTGCTGCTGAGAGAAGACTGAAGATATTTAGAGGTGGGTTGTTTAAGGTTTGCTTTTTCAGGGAAGTCATTTGCAGTTTTTTGCGTCAGTTTTGGGCAACGTTGCGTTCAGAAATTCGTCATTTGTAGACTGTATTTCATTTCGTTTTTATTTTTCCAAGTATTAAGAATAACTAAAATAAATCTAAAATCTTCTTAAATACCTTAGTGCCTTCAAAAAAGCGTTTACATAAATAAAAAAAAAAAGCTAAAGTTGCTAAACGTGTATACATCGCGCAAACAAGCTTCGGATTACTCGAGATCAGTATCGCCTCGATAAATCGACTCTCCAATAACCAGGGAACTTAGCATAAATACATAAACAAATCCATAACTCCTCGCTCTCAGCGCGAATCGCGTAAATTACGTTTTTAATTTTCGCCCCGGTTTACCCGGGTCCACCTACGTTATTACACCGCGCGCATCGCCCCTCTCCCACCACCATCGCACCCCCTCCCTCTCTTTCTCATTACGCCCCATCAACTCGTTCCATTTCTTATAGCTTTCACTTACCGCCCGTCTTTCCTCTTGGTTTTTTGCATTTCTTCCTCCCCCGAGCTCTCGGTATATCCGTCTGCGGCTCCTTTCCCTCGACCGCTGTTTTTTCATTTCCTCCCTCTCTTCTCGTCCTTCCTACCTCTACACACACACACAGACGCACGCGTACCCAGACACACACACACACATGGGCAATAGTCGCGGAGGAACTCGCACGGCAGTTTCGACGAGCTGAATCTTCCGATATCCCGGGCGAGCTGCGCCGCTCGTAAGGCACTCGTATTCCTCAGTACCCTTGACTCCCCCCCCTCTCTCTTTCTCGCCCTCTCCCTTTCGAGTGTGCTCGCGATATCCTCTGCAGCCGCTCTCTCTCTCTTCCTCCCTCTCCTTCTTCTTTATCCCCAGCTATATAGCCCTCCTGTTCGTTTTTCCACGAGCGCAGCTTCTATCGCATTTTGTGGCCGAATGCGCTTTAAACGCTCGCTCGGTCCTATCGGTGCGCGCGCGCGAAATCGCGCGGGCTTATTTTCGAAATTCATCCAGCGCGCTACGCGAGGCCAGCCGAGCATTTTAATTTATACGGCTCGCGAGATCCTTTCTTTTTTACGCGGACTCGCGGGAAAGTGGCTTTTTGGTAAGTGAGCATCGAAAAGTTATTAAGGCCGTGATGAGCGCGCCGAGTTTTTCAAGGAGCGAAGTTCGGAAAATTGAAAAGGAAAAGATCGAGGGAGGGAGTCTAGTTTTTATTGCCGACCCTTTTTTTAATCAGGAAGGGAATGTTTTACTTTAACGTCGGACTGCGTTATTAAATCAAATCATTTCTCGCTGCCGGGAGGAAATTAAAAGCGTAAAAACGATCGTGGCGGGGGGTGGATTTTTTGCTTGGGGCTGCGAGAGAAAAGTGCGTATATCCGGCTGAGTAATATTAGCTGAGTGTAAAATTATTTCAGATTGTTTACAGAGTGTAGTGGGAATTTTATATTGCTACGGTATGTGAACGTTGCCTTCGGGATCGGTAAAAAGAGATTTATCGTTAAAATGGTATTATTGATATTTTATACTTTCTTGTTAAATGGAATTTTAAAATGGAGAGGATAAAATAGTTTATTAAAGAGAGAGCTTGGAAATTGCGTTGAAAAATTTTCAGTAAAGAAAACTAAAATTATAATTAACTTTATCAAGACGAGATTTTTAGCCGGGGACGGCGAAGACAAAATTAAAATTAATTAAAATTATAATTAGCCCCAACTGTTTCTACAAGTCGCCTCGCAATACCAGCCAAAAAAAAAACAAACCAACACCCATCAAAGAAAACATACTTTTTCAACCTCCCCCACAACTCAAAGCTGACGATCGACGTTGAAAAATCGCACGCCCACGAAAACAGCATCGCTCCTCAAAGCAATAAAAATTAATCTCAAACGCACCATCCCAAAGAACCACCTTTCTAAGCCTCTTTCCAATACAAACGGCCCTCGAGAAAAAAACCCTCAAGCTTAAAAGCAACAGACTCTCGCGCGCCGCTGCCACTTTTAATTTCCTGCTTACACGCATCCTGCATCCTTGTGTGTGTGTATGTGCGGTCACTATCCCCCGGCCTCCAGCTCTTCCCGAATTAATGCGAACGTAAGATTGAATCCCCTCCCCTCGTCGCCCTAACCCTAAACGCAGGGGTGACAAAGACGGACAGCCGCACGCGTCAGAACGGGCTACGTGAAATATATAAACTCTCGGAGAGGCGCTTGAAAAGAGAGCGCGACTACGGATCGCGGAAGAGAGAGGAGAGCGGGCAGCTGGAAAATGCTAAGCCGCATTCCTCGAGCGCTGGCCCGGTATGCCGACGAGCTGCCGCTCTGGGGTATTGCACGAAATTGCCGCACTCTGTCCGTGTCATTCCTCGGATAGCCCCAGGACTCTGTTCTCTCTCTCTCCTTGCCTCTCCTTTCCTCGCTCCTTCGCCTACGCAGCCGCGCGCTGGCTGCTCTGGCTTTTCGTTTATTCGCTCGCGCTACTTCCCGAGAGCTGCTCTTGGGGGGCGGCCGGCGCGCCGGCTGTGCGGGGAATGCGCCCAGTGTGCTGTAGTTTTTGGCCGGATGATGGCCGGTTTAGGGTGCTGAGATAAAGCGCGAGAAATCTGTAATTTGAGGGTGAGGATTGTTTAGGGCTGGCTGAGCCCTGGTTGATGGGGAAAAGGTTTTCGGAGATTTTTTTCTTTTTTGGGGGGGTTATTGGGGGCTTTTTGGGATTGGATTTTCGAGGTAGTGGAGGGTGGATGTAACAGATTTACTTGGGGCTGTGCTTTTAGCTGTTTTCATTTTATGTTACAGATTTTGGAACGACGCATTCGAGTTATTAGGCAAAGAATTTAATTTCAAGTTTAATGTAATTAACAAAAGTTCTAAGATCCTACAGCACTTACCAAAGAAACAGTCCCACTTTCAAATTCCCACCAAGAAATCAAGCCCCATCCGCCTTTTGGCATTCAGCGCAAAACTCACCTTCCACATTCTCCATCAACCCACTTCCATTCTCATCGCAACACCCTCTCCAAACAATAAAACCCTTTCTTTAAACCCCCCGTCACACTCCAGCCTCGATTTAACAAATTTACACCAGCCAGCATCACGCACACCTAAACCAGCAGCTCACACCCACTACCACTACAACTCCAAAGCGAGCGAGCCAGAGCAGTGGCCTCGTTCCTCTCGCTCCTTATTTTCCCGTGTTTTTAGCTCCCGGCGCGCTATCTCGGCCGCAGGCGCGACGCCAAGCCCGACACCGCGCGCTAGCCTTTTGTCGCTCGCTCGCGCGCGGACGCGCCACTTTCCCCCTTTTCGCCGTGAATGGCGAATGACCGCTGGGGCTGCCTCTTTGTTCGGCGATGGTATGCGAGAGCAGCGCGCTGTGGCCGCTTTACCCCGCAGCAGGAAGAGAGCTGGAAAAAGGCGCTCCTCGATGCTTATTACGACGGCCCGTCTTTTTTTCCTTCTCCCGCCGGGGAATTCGGTTTTGTCGAGGAGCAGGCCTTTTTGCGGACGATGAAAATTCTTCGCTCGCCGAGGAGGATGATTTGATGGCCGGGTAATGGCGGGGGTTTTTTTTCCGGAGGGGTCCGGATGGTTTCGTATTGTAAATATTGTGGGGGGGTGGTGGTATTGGGAGACGGCGGGATGCGCTTTTTTCTTATTTCGGTTCGATAAAGTGGCTTTTAGGCGAGAATTTTTCGGGTTGGTGGGGTGGTTTGCTTGGACAGTGGAGGACGGTGAGAGATCTAAATGGTTTTTTTATGTATGTCTTGAATGTTCGGGAATTTTTATTGTGCTTATGCACGTGTCGACCGAGCGGCTGACCAAACACGACTGTTTCTACTTGAAGTAAATAATGTCTATTCAGTACTTCAATAAATTACTGTTTCTTCTCTCGCAAGTAATAAAGGTATTTTGAAATAATGAAACGGTATTATATAAGGTCAAGTGAAACTCACTTTTCTATCATATGGTGCATTCTTTCTCTCGACATTCTATGGAAAATCTTACTTTCTCCATTTTTCGCGAATATCTCGAAAACGGTGCAAGAGATACGCAAGAGCGAATAAAGTTTCGAAACATGCGCGAACGCAGCGATGTATTTGGAATTTTCCCGGCGTACTATCCTTGAGTGCTCTTGAATTCCTCGAAAATTTTCCGTTCTCGAGATAAAAAACAAAAAAGCTGAATTTTCCGGAGTAACGATTTTTTTTCGACAAAAAAATTTCGTACTCGGTTTCTTTGTTTATTACGATTAAACATTTGTATTGCGTTCTACTGGAATTCGTTTCGAAGAATGCATACGTAACCTGCGCTCGCTTTTATTAACTTTGCTTTCAATATCGATGAGTTATTACTCGTTTCCATTTGAAGAAAAAAAAACTATCCATCTTAAACTAACTTTATGCTTTCAATCATTTTACAGATGTTTAAAAAATTTTCGATCGACTAACTTTGCGCAACAAGAGAAAATCTAGACAAAAATCCACGTAATCCCGAATTTTTCCTCGCGGTATTTTAAACCTCGCTGGCACGTCGATTTCCCCGCTCGATGATAACCGCACCTTAGCACGTAAAATGACAGCGCGAGTCACAAACGCGGCAGCCGACATAATACGCGAAAAAATCTCCCATCCCCACCTTCTCTCTCTCTCTCTTCCTCTTCTCGCGCGATATTTTCAAGAAGAGAATTCCATACAGGCGCCCTCGCCTATATATATATATACATATATATAGAAAATCGACGATTCCCTGACTGTCTATTTTATACACGCGAGAGCAGCGATCTATCCAGCAGACGTCTGGAATCCATCGGAGCCTTCGAATTCGATTTGCTCCTCGGCTTTCTATATAGAGCAACGGTTCGGCGTCTTTCTCCCCCCCCCCCCCCTCCCCCCTCTTTCTCCTATAGAGAAAGCCAGGGCGGCTACAAGCTCGCTAACGCGAGAGCGCGAAACAATCGCGCCAGATTGAACCTAAAATTTACGTTCAGCGCTCGGGGTATTTCTTCGCACCCCCCTCCCCCCTCTGGAGTCTTGTGTGTAGATTCTCTATATACGGAGCGCGTTACTTTTCCTTTTCTTCCGGGTGTTTTCTTTTTTTTTTCTTTTGCGAGCGTTCGGCGCCTCGATTCTACTTGTATACCGCGACGTCTTTCTGTTTCTCGGTTTCTTGGGGTTTTGTATTGTCTTTTTAGTGGCGGTGAGAGCGGAATAATATTTTTATATGCGCGCGCTGTTTAAAGTGCGATGCGGGTGGATATACCGAAGTGTTTTGTATGAAAATAATTGTGGATAGTAGAGAGGAGGACGTGAGGGGATTTAAATATGAGTGGAGAGTGAATTTGTTTAAGTATTTTTATCGAATTGTTAGCGGAAATATTGAGCTTGAATCTGAATCTGCTTTGTCGAGAATAAAATTGATGAAAAATAATAAACAGAGATTGTAAAAAAAACGTTTTCTATAAATATAATAAAAGAAAATAATGAAGTTAATCTTATATTCTGCGAATATGATTTATAAATCAAACGTATTTCTGCAAAGTAATAATAAAATAAACAATATTTTCCTTAAATTCAAAACAAACCCGTCAAACGAAATTTTCCAACTTTCTTACTCGACGCGCTGCGCCTCGTTAATCTCGCAAAAAAAAAATTTCCTGAAAACTTCGGGAAAAACCTTCCAGAGTCGCTTTCAGCGTGCTTCCATTTCGAAACGGAAAGCGAAAAAAAGAGCCAGCCTGCAACAATCGCACGCGCTAGCTTTTGTCAACGTCAGGCAGGCGAAATGACGCGACATCCTCGCATGTTTATATACACATATATACGATATATGCGTATTTATACGAAGCCCTGTGACGAAAAGTAAAAAACAAAAGTCCGGAGGTAGATGTAGGCAAAGCGCGCTTCCGGTTTGAGTGTAGCTCCGTTTCCGCGCGAAGTGAAGCTTTTCCTTGCGTCCGCGCCTGCAGGGAAAACTGCTGCCGTGGCTACGGCTGACTTTGAAAGGTTGCGTCGACGCGAAACTATGCGCGCGCGCTGCTGGAATAAAGGATTCTTTGCGGATTTTTGAAAAACGAGGTTCGAGAGTTTAAGGGGCCGGGCTTCTTGTGTTGTTTAAACGTTGAAGAGATTTTATTTAACAGAAATAGAGCTTGATTGTAGGTGAATAAAATTAATATAAAACTAAGAAAATGCTGTTATTTTCTACTTAGGAAAATCTTATAGTGACCAGGAGCGGAATCCTCCAAGCCAGATTTACAACCCTTTGGCAGGTCCCGAAGCTTGGGCTTTCCGCCGGCAGTACGGAGCTCCGTCGAAATGACGTTTCGCCGTGCCGGGTATACGAAAATACGGACGCGTCTGGTGCGTCGTCCCAAGGTTTACCTTTGAAAGTGGCCTTCTGCTGCTGAGTCTCTCGTAAATGAAGCTTTGAAGTGCCGAGACAGTACGAGAGAGAGAAAGAGAGAGGGGGGAGGGGAGAGTGGGAAGCTACTGCTATTGCGTTAAAGTTATTATTAATTAAGATAGGACGCGTAAGCACGAAGAGTTACGGTGCGAGAGTGGGTTAAAGACTCTGCTTCGTACACATTATTAGGGCGTATTAAGCCGCGTGAGCTGAATGCTGCGCTGTGATTCCTTTTATCGCGGTTATATGAGAATATAAGGAGATATTGATAAGAGAGTATTTTAGTTCACTACTTTGCGCGCATATTTAAACTAAGTATTTTGTTTGTCTTAAAAGTGAGTCCTGATTTGAAATGAACAGTGTTAAAAATTTCTGTTTCAAGTTTTAGTAAAAATAATTGAAGTTTTTTTCAACAACGTTAAATTTTATTTAATATTCATGGAAAATTATTAAATTTAAATTAAAAAAAACTTAAAATTCGATAATTCAAATA
Organism: Eupelmus azureus; assembly: GCA_030522685.1. NCBI lineage: Eukaryota > Metazoa > Arthropoda > Insecta > Hymenoptera > Eupelmidae > Eupelmus > Eupelmus azureus. The sequence continues at coordinate 6,464 of JAPYZA010004296.1, read as the reverse complement.
AAAAGTATCTGAATTCGATTCAGTAATGTTGTTGAAAAAAACTTTTTTACTGGAAATTCAAGAGATTAATTTTTATTGAAAATTGAATAAATTTTTAACAGCGCAATAAATAATTTACCAACTAGGAGAGTTAGATTTCCGAATTTCGGAAAACTTTGGGATACGATTTTAGACGTCACAATATGCAGAAAGCTGTAATATTTTACTCTATTGTTTCGAAGATCGGAGTTACACATATTTTCAGGTTCCGTTTTTGAAAATATTTAAAAAAGATATTACTCTTTAAATGTAAATAAATTAGCTTAGAAAATCTATAAATACATCTGCTGTAATATAGCATTAAACTGGAGAAAACGACTTTTTATCTACTTTTTATAGAATTATAAAAGGTCAACTTTTGCTAAAGTTATAACTGTACAAAGTTAAGTAACAAAAATCTACTGCAAAATTCTTGAAAACTATTTGAACTATTATAACTTTTGAATGATTTAAGCTTTTCCAGTTCTGCGAAAAGCATATAAAAGCTTGTTTTCTCTAGTTTAATTCTCTATCACATCGGATGTATTTACAGATTTTCTAAGTTAATTTATTTACGTTAAAAGAGTAATATCTTTTTTATAATATTTTCAAAAGTTGAACCTGAAAAGATATATAACTCGAATTTTTCGAACCAATCAAATCTAATACTCTGGCTTTCTTCATATTTTGATATATAAAAACATATCCCATATCTCTTGTTAGATCCGAATCCGTGATCCGGAACCCTCATACTCTTCTAGTAAGTAAATGGTAAAAATACTAATAATGAAAATGTTGAATTTCGCCAACTATAATACTTACTTTTTCATCAATCGAGCGCTCCTCGGGCGCACTCGAACCAAACGTTGTAGAAGCAATTAAATATCGAGGCAGCAAATATTTTTCATCGCAGCTCGCTTTTCCGAATGAAATTCCAAAGCCGTTTACAGCTTTATTCAATAAGCATCGCGCTGGAAAAATTCTGCCGGACTGCTGCCCTATAAAAGTCAAAATCAATTAATCGCGCGCAATAAAGCTTTTCCTAATTCTAAACGTATAACCGATGAAAAATTCTCGCCAACGCAGCTACATATACACGGAAAACGAGAAAAAATTTGCACAGCTACCTGAGGAATGCAGCCGAAAATGAATGAACCCAAGAAGAGAGCGTTTCTCTGCGTACTATACGGCGGCCTTTGGCTCGATCTCCATTGGTTTTCCATAAAAGTCTCCGCTTTCTGGCTCCCCCGTCTCGGAGCTTTCGCGTTTTTCAGCCGGTCTTATAAAAGAAACGCTATGCCGCGTGAATACCGTAGCTTATTATGTATACGTTTGATTCGTTACCGATGCGAATACGGCATTTTATGCCGCGCGATCGAGATCGGAATTCTGATTTGATGCAGGAAAGAGGGGGAGCCGGAAACGCCGCGGCACAATGGAAATCGATCCTGCCCTTTGTAATGCATTCCGATGAGTTTTTAAGTGTTAGTTCGGAATAATTGCTCGTTTTGTAAATAATCTATTATTCCAAGTGTTTTTTATATAAAATGCTTTTTCATAATCGGCGGTTTTAAATACGAAAGTGTGTTTAATAGTGCAATGAAAATTATTGACAACTAAATTAGTTACTAAGTAAATTCACTCTGCTTAAAATGAAAATTATTAATCCTATTAAAAAATGTCGGTGAAAAAAATTTTAATGTAAATTCATATATAAAAATTATATAAAATTTAACTGAATTTAATGAACTTCAAAATTTTCGTAAAATTAAATTGAATTTAATTGATCACTTTATATGAGTCAATATTTCAATAGTAAATTATTAAATAAGTTTACATTCCCTTCAGTTGATGCTAATTGAGTAGATGTAGAATTAATTTATAAACATATTACATGTTATTCATACCTTTAAAGTTATTTACTTTAGCGGAAGTATTTCTGATTATTTTATTATTAATTACTTATTATTAAAAATTAAAATTTGCAGATCTTCCAAATGGCATTAAAATTGAAAAGAGTATAATTTGCTGTATTCATAAAACTTATTAAATCCATTAAAACTCTAATACACCTTAAAAAGCTGAAGAGGGAGTTAAAATATTTTTTAAACAGAGCATACATACAACCCTTTCTCGAAAGATAAATCGAGCCACTTCAAATCCCCTCCTTAAATCACCACCTCACATCCATACAATAGAAAATCTCGGCCCAACTACACACCACATCCACAACCCCCGGCACAAAATCATCTCGAAAATCGCGTCCGAAAGAAAGTCCCTCTCGCAAACGTCCAGTTTATACTCTTCCAGGCCAGCATCGCCGCAAAGTAGCCCGATAACGCGAGCGGAAATGGAAAATGAGAATAGGTCAGAAGGAGAGAGAGAGAGCGAGCGCGTAGCGAGATCGGAGAAGGCCGACGTTGATCAAAGCCCATATAGAGAAAGGAAAAAGACAGAGCGCAGAAAAGTCGACTTTGATGCCGCGAGGCCGGCGCGCCGGATTATCCGATACCAAAGGGGAGGAGCGTGAGCTCCTCGGGGAGGCCAGCCACGTAGCCCTTCGTTTTTTCCTCTCCGCGCAAGGACGAATAATGATAATATATAAACTTGGCGTCCCGAAAGGCTTCGCTCGCTCTTCTTTCTCGCTGATGATGCTCCCGGGGCTTTCGAGAAGTCTTATCGGTTATCTCCGTCGGAGCACGTGCCGCCGCGACTGTGGCCTCGTAATAGATAGTCGAGAGCGCGCGGGACTTGTGCCCTCTGTCTCTCGGCCCGTCCGGGAGCAGGATAATTTGTCAGATTTAGGGACGTTAATCGCTTGTTTGGGCTAAGAAAAAGGTTGTGGCCGCTCTGTCGGGACATTGGGATAATGCTATTCTGGACGTGGTGGTTTAATTGCTTGTTACCTCTAATTTGAGAGAGATCCGGTTGTCATTTGTGCAAGATTGGTCGATAAATATTTTTTTCTATGGATCGCGAGTTTAGGAGTCGTAAAACGTGTTTATGCGCTGAAAACTCTGGAGAAAAAATTTTTTGATCGCGGCTGTATCTCTTTGTGAAGGCGGACGATAGCGCTGAAAAAAAAACGGAGAATGAGAAACAATTCAGAATAGGCCATCAAAAATCCAATAAAATAGTTGGGAAACTAACTTGGCGGACATATCGAGGCCGCGTGGCATATTGAATTTTACAATTTCAACTTATTATTCAAAAACGACGCTGAAAACTATCTCTGGCCAACTAACTTTCATAAAAATGACGCGTGTCGCGCTGAAATTTAAATTAGCAGTAAAAAAAAATAAAGTTCCGCGCAGCGCCATCTGCCCTGCCGTATTCCCATGAATAAAAATCACGAATCTAATAATAATTCCATAGCACTCAACACGTTGCATAAACGGACACAGGACGCTTTTCTGATTCTAGCTTTTCCAAGTTTACGAGCATAGTTCCGATCTGATAAAACGGACTATTTCAAACTCAAACTCGCTGAAACGCGTTCAACTTTTTATTCCTAGACATAAAAATAACAAATTTTAATTATTAATCGATTGCGCGTCTCGCGCAAAAATCTAATAAAATCCTTCACCCCCGACAAATCAACCGGCTTTCCTTCTCAAGCTCTAATCCACAGCCATCACCCTATCCACACGAATTATCCAAAATCCATTTTAAAAGCACCCCTAAAAAGAGAGCCGCGCTTCCGCCGCGAAATAATTGATACACGGCCGACATTTGCATTGAAAAATATGACGGCTGCTTTGCTGCAGAGCGTATAGTCAGAGACAGAGCGGCGCACAGGCAACCTGATGCGTCGCAGAGCAGAGAATGAGAAACGCGTGCATAACGTATCAAACGCCGAGCGAACCGTTCGTTTGTGGGCTCTTCGCTTAAAAACGGAATTACAAAGTGGCCCCCCTCGCGAGCGCAAAGAGGATGAACAGTCCGAGCCACGTTGCGTCATCGTTTATACAGCCGGAGTGTCTCTTCCGCCTGGCATAGTCCGCTCGTTCGCTTTTCTAATTCAACGACTTCAAAAAAAAAGGCCATTTGTGAGGGTGGTGGGGTAATCGCGGCTGATTAAAGGGACATTGGGATGAGCGGGGTAAAGGCTTTGGTTTAGAGGGATTTTAATTTTTGCTAGTGGGCTGCAGTGCGAGCTGAGGCGTGTGGCTGGATTGATTTTCGCTGTTCTTGTTTTTGCGATGCTGTATGGGGGCTGAGGGTGAAATAATTTTTATGAGAGAGTTATACGTATTGTAACCGCTGGTATTTGAATTTTCTCACATATATTTTAAAGCAGATTGTAGCGCACTTGTAGATACATATTCATAGCATGGAATTTACATAGGAAAGCTGTAAATAATTTATAGATGCGCAAACGGCGAGCAAAGCGCTGTAACGCCGTTTGTTAAAAGAACGAAAATTTTTTAACTGCACTGTAAATAATATTCTGATGTTTTAATGATTTCACAATGTCCGGACAAACTACAATGACATATGACTAAATGGCGAATAATGTTTTCGGAATACCGCATTTACATTTAACACAAGAGTCGGATGTTAGGTTTAATTTATGTATGCGTGAGCTCAAGCTCACTACGAATTCGCCGCTTGTACGAGCGAAGTATGATTTTATTTATTATACGTGTATTTTGAAAGCGAAAAATTAAAGCACATTAAAGTACATCCTTAAAACTTATAAATCACTGCTAAATAAATCAGTGAAACAAGCCGAGCATTGCCAGACGCCGCGGCTTTCATCTCAAAATAAAAGCCAGGAACAAAGAAACGTAAACTGAAGCATACTGCACTTTAATGCGCAATAAACTCAAAACTGACTTTAAAACTAAGTTTCCCCAACACGCCGGCAGTCGATAACGCACTTCAAGCTCCTCGACTCCCGCGTATCTTCGTCCCCCCTCGGCTGTCAGCTCGCGCGGCGCATCAAAATTCGCCGCGCACGGCTGCTTGAGTCGCGGCTATTTTCCCCGGCGCGCCGCAATTTTATCCGCTAATTATTATATAGCCAAGCTCGCGTATTTTCTCCTGATAAATTTGGCATCTAAGCGCCGGCTGCGCGCGCCGACAAAGAGCCAACTTCGGGTATATCAGCGCGGGCCCAGCTAGAATTAAACGGAGGGGGCTGGAAAGTTTGTTAGCCGAGGAAACTGTTTTGCGCGCTCAAGTTTCGACTGAATTATGAATTGCATTGTTTTGTTCGTTCAGTTTCGCGCCGTGTATATCGACGCGCCGTATTATGCGCGCCTTTGTGCCAGTAGGGCCGAAGGGCTGGGAATTGAATTTCGGGGAGATTTGATATTTATAAGGGAATTATTTGTTTCTCGAAGTTATTGGGGGTGGGGGTGCTGTTTTTTTATGTAGAGCAATGGTTTTATGTGTGGTTCATTGGGCAAGGATATTAGGGGGTTTGACGAATTTAATTAAGACTTATAGGTAGCGTTCGTTGGGGAGTTTGAATGGAAAAATAAATAAGTTTTATTTTTTACTTTCGACCGACGGTATGCTTTTAACTGGCTCGCTTATTTGGTAGGTACTGATATTTTTTTCGCAGTTTTGAATAAGCAGGAAAGTTTCCACTTACCAAACTTCTTTGATCCGAAACTCTTTGATAACTTTTTGTTTGCGCACTCTCTCCCTTTCGCGTTCTCTCTCTTTTTCTCCTTTCTCTACTTTTACGGTATTCTGATTTTTCCCTTTCATTGTTTTTCTTTCTTATTCTACTAACAATTTTTCAAATAACATAAAATTTTTCAAAATTTCGTTGGTTAGCTTAGTGAAAATATTGTTGTGCTAGAATAGAGTCTATAAGTCATGTCAAAATAAATTTAATTAAAACATATATATAGCTGAACTAAGAAACTTCAGCAATTTGGTGAATTTAGGTTTACTTTGATACTAATTCAACACCGTTTTGGTACGGCATTGCTCTCACAAGTTGTCGCAGGGATAATTCCTAATAATCCCAAAAATTTACCTAATTTTACTCAAACCAGAGCTAACCTTTCACTTCGTACCTAATTGCCACCACTTCAGTAGAAAATCAATTTCCTCGCCGGTATTCCACGCACAATTTCCTGAAAAATTCCCCAGATTCCAGTAACAATTATTTTCACTTCTATCTGAAATCAATCCCCCATCGCTCATCAATACCTACACCCTTCGCGATTCTCCGGCACTCGCGAGCAAGGAACGAATCCAGCCAAGCTCGCAATACCCGCCTGAATAGTTTTCACGCAATTACTTTTCTAAATTGGAATTACTTTTCATACAGACGCGCGCTCGCTCCTCGATATCGCTCTCAGATGTCGCGCGAGCGCAAAAGTCGCGCGATCGGCTATGTATATAGCTATACACGCGGCCCTCTGCAACGGGATGTTCGTTAGCGTGGGATTCCCCGGCTTTTCTCTCTCTCCCTCCCGGCGCCG
>JAPYZA010004295.1:0-14426 GCA_030522685.1 Eupelmus azureus | reverse complement strand
GGGGGTGGGGGGGTGGGGGGGGGGGGGGGGGGGGGGGGGGGGGGGGGGGGGGGGGGGGGGGAGCGCGCGATATTGTTGCGAAATTCCGTTTTTACGCAGCTTTTTCGCAGGCTCTGGGAAGGGAGGGAGCGAAAGAAACGCCGCTCTTGCACGCTCCAAGGAAACTCGGAAATAAACAGGAACGACCTCGCTCTTGATTGTTCTTAGCTGTACATCGGCCGCGAGGAGAGAGACTTGCGGTATACGTATATAAGTATACTTAAACTCGGGACTGAAGAAAAAAGCGATACGCTTTGTAAACCGCAGCGAAATGCAGGTTGCATATTCAAGAACGTCTCCCCACTCCCCCTAAAAACTGGCCGCTCTCCGCTGTGTTACTATATACATTCAGCGAGAGCGAACTACATATCGGCCCGATAAGACAGGCGCGCGCGTCCGCGCAGTTATACACTTGTATAGAAAGAGAGAAAAAAAATGGAGAAGGTGACTCGGCTCGCTTCCACGTACTTATTACAGGCCGCCTCTTCAATTAATACACAAACATCGCGGTGAGATTAGCTCGCGCAAACGCGAGTCCGGCACGCGAGCTCCGAAATCGAACTGGGAAATCGATTTTAACAGAGTCGGCGCATACATATAGGTAGTCTCTTCTGCTGGCAGCTCGGCGCGTGTGCAGCTCCGCGGCTGCTTTCGCGCACGCAGCTTTTAGCACTCCTGGGGATCGGATGTGTACGTATAGGTACTTTATTACTTGCCGCGCGAAGTCGAAAAAGAAAACGGCGACATATGTTTATTCGACGATTGTTAGCCAGGCGTATATAAGTGCGCGGAGCGAGCTCTTTTGTTCCCTTATGCCGCGTAATAATCGATCGACTTGGCACTCTGTCTCGCTCTCTCGCCTGCTGCACATATTGTGAGCGCACGTTGCATCACTGCACTTTATTTTTCTTCTGTAGCGGAGCGATTCTTTTTATTTTCGGAGCGCGCTGACTGCTTTTTCTTTTAGCGCACGCTGATAAACTTGACACTGCGAGCTGGGTTTATGTACAGCGGATTCTTTTCTTGAGGTTACTTTTTTTTAGCTTCGTGAGATTCTGGGAAGAGAGGGGAGAGAGATGTTGGAGCACTTTGTGTGCCAATTGCGGGGTAATAGTCGGATTGTAGCTCGAGAATCGCGCGATAGTCTTTATTTTTTAAGTTGGCTCCACGAGCACTGAGATAGATAATCCTCTTTGTTAATTTTACTGGATTTGATTGCCTGAATCATTGTTTCTAATGTGAAATGTGTTAACTTGATATGCAGCGGAGAGGATAACAGCAGCAGCTGCCCTGACTCACAGCGCAACAGACAACAACATGAGGGCCTCCAAAAGAGATTGGATGTTCAGAGTCCAGGTAGCGTATATAAGAACTTGATCGATTGATTCTGTGAAGACGGGCGTAAAGTAAGCCAGTGGAATATTGTCATCTTGATAATGAAGGCTCTTATCTATTTCGAGATTAAGAGAATTTAATTTGAGAAGAAAAAGTTTATCTTTTATGGGTAAACTTATGATAAATTTATGCTCCAAGATGTAATCAATTAAAGCTATAAAAAAACTCTTCGTGTGCTGCTTTTAATGCTTTTCATGCATTAGTAAAAATTAACTTTTGAGATAAGCATTTTTATTTGTAAATAAAAACTTATAGTTAAGTATATTGCCTTTTGGTTGTGCAATCAAATTATCTTTTCATGCAGCAGTTTCTAAAACAATATTTTCTTTGATCAGCTGTAATAACATTAATAAATAAAAATATTAAAATGTCCTTTTTAACATCAATGTTTTTAGTATTTGATAAAGTAAATCCTTTTTACATTTTCTAAACTAAATTTAATTTCCCAAAATATGTATAAAAAAAATGTATTTTATAAGAATGGAACATATATTTAAACTTATTATGATAAACTTAACTTTAGGTTTATTGTGATAAAGCTTCACTGCTTTAAAATTAAAATTTTCATTGTTAACATTACATTATGTGAATTATGTTTACTCTCTGACTTGAATATGGCAAAAACAAATCAGAACATTTCATTGATATGCATGTTATAGTTGTAATTTTTCTGTCTGGGGGCTTCGATAACTGCCGGTCTTTGTTGAATCATTGGTCTTAGCAACAAGTACTTACTGCTGCTTATCTATGTTAATTGGTTTATGAATGTCGTCAATAGGTGCCTGGCCTGGAAAAAAATGATGTAGTATTTGTCGTGGGAAATCTGCCAGAATTGGGTGCCTGGAACCATAATCAAGCTATCCAATTGACAAAAGAAAACAATGGCTCCGATTCTCCAACAGGTTTTGATAACAATAGCTCATCAGACTTTGCAGATTTTTATGGCAATTCTAGTGATGGATTGGATTCAGCGGGAGACAGTGCTTCTGAACATTCTGATGAGTGAGTATCATTTATTTGGACAGTTTATATAAACATAAATCACAAAAATTTTAAATGTCAATTATTACCATTTCAGAGGAGGAAGAATATTTTCTCAAAAAATTGCTCTACCATCAGACGCTGATGTGGAATTTCGTTACTTTATAGCTGTAGTTTGTCAACCACATGGCACTAAAAATACAGGCAAAACTCTGATTATAAGGAAATGGGAAACACATATGACACCAAGACAAATAAAAAAGAACAGTAAGGATTATTTGTGTATTAAAAATTAATTTTGACTTGTTTATTAATAAGAATAATAATATTTATTTATAGTTTAGTATTATTTTTATCTTTCTAGTAAATAGAAACATATTTGTATAGATATATATTTTCTCACAATTTGCAAAAAAAGTCGTGAATAATATATATTTTCTCACAATTTGCAAAAAAAGTTGTAAATAATATATATTTTTATAAAAATTCTTATAAATTTTGAATTTTTTTAGCACCAACTAATTTCTCAGAAGACTCCTTGCCAGATCCAGAAAAGTTTGGTTACCACAATGGGTATTTAAAAATTGAAAGAGGTTGGCTCACAGATGAAACAGTAATTCAATTCAAAATTTTTAATAATCCTATAAAATTATGGAAGAATAGGTTACAGAATAGAAAAGTTCAAATAAAAGTAAGTTCAAATTTTGAATAAAGATTGATTCTCTATTTTATGCATTTTTTGCAGAAATTATAAAACTATGTTTTATTTTAGATGACTCCGGTAAATTTGGTTAGGCACAATTCCTTAGAATTACAACAGTTTGGAGGTGATTGCGTAGATGATAGTCTTTCTATGGACACACAAGATATTATAGATCAACCAGCATTCAGTATTACAGAAATAGCTGTAAGATTTTATTTGAATTTATAAACAAAACCATTCTGTTTTTACAGCATGTACAATTCTTAAAACTTTTGCTTAAAACTACTATAAATTTTCTCAGGTCATGAATGACGAAGAGGCTTGCTTTAAGTATCAAGAACAATTTGGTCGGGCCTATAACGAGGATGAATTTATTATCTTCAACGTAGCAGTTCGATATCCAGAAACAGTTGTAAGTATTAACAATTAATAAAAAATTTGGCAGCATAGTATTTACATAATTAGGGTAACTAATGAGTGGATCTTTTCACAATGCTGTTTGTTATTGCATATTTTAATTAATTATTACTAACTTGCTTTACAATTATATGAAAATGAAAAATGAAAAATGTTATAATTAAATATTTTTCAAATAAAGACTAAACAGTGATGAATAACTGCATAATTTGAGTAATAGCAAACGAATTGTTGAAGTGATTGGATTCAGGAGTAATGAAATACACATAGTGCACACATTGACCATACCATGAAAGTTTTCAGTAGACCACGAGTAGGCCGGCCAAGTCTTCTTAAACTAATAAATTTATTTTTCTTTTCAACTTGGTAAAAGATGATTAAACTTGTCCAGCAGCTTATTGCACCAGTGTGAAGACCAGCAGTGATGCCTTCTGCAGTGTATTGGACAAATGGATGTGAAAGCTGATGAGAGCCTTTGACTTGTACAAAAGCAAGATACATGATCGATCTGATGTACCGATGCTAAGCATTGCTTTGCATCATGTGTCACATAACATCGCACGGAGATATGATGGTTTTGATTGTCGTTAATCCCGTCCACTCCCATCCTCAGTGCCTAGGCTCTCGTAAACTGTGTTGCGTAACACGCGTTGAAAGAGCATAGAGAGAAATTTAGAGAAAGAAAGAGAGAGAGAAAAAAGAGAGAACTATATACGCATGAATTAGCGATGAACTTTAAAGCAAAGATAGAAAAAGAGAGATTAAATAGAAATATTTCTATTAAAAATAATGTCTTACTAATTCGTTATGCCTGGTACAAAGAGACCAGCAGCTTATGTGATAGCGGTTTACGCGATTCCTAGACCTCCAGTTTCTCCTTAAGTGTATAAGACACTGCGAATAGGGTGGAGTGAATACATTTTTCAATAATTTATTTTAAGTATACAGATTGATAGTTCTGTCAACGCACACATTAATAGTAGATACATTTGAATTACTAAAAAAATAAATAATTTTTTGATCCATGAAATTGAAAATATTATTGTAATAATGATCAATTATTTGAGTACTATCAGTCGTAAAATCTTATTGAATACATTAATAGAATAATAAAATGAAATTGTGTTAAAAAAAATTTTTTAATTTTTTATTAATAAGAAAAACTATGTACTCCTTATTGCAGCTGTTAATAAGTACTGGTATCTAACTATCAATTGAATTACTTGAAAAGAATTCTTAAAAAATGTAATTCACCTTATTCACTTGGTCTACTATACACTTAAAAAATAGTATTGCGATATCAACGCTGTCACATCTCGTATCCATCTGTGTGCGTCGAAAAATGGTGAGATTCCCATCAGTCCTCTATATCCTATTTAGTGTATGGCTATTATTTTCTAGCTCTAAACGACTCTACTGAACCGCACGTGGCCAAGCTGCGCGGCCAATGCCAGAAATAAAAAGCTGTAGAGCTTCTGACAAACCGAATTCGAATATGTTGGCATAACTTTTTTTCTTAATTGAAAGAATAATATAAAGAAAAAAAGAAAAAGATAAAATTAATAATTAATGATTGGCAGGTGTTGCGGGAGTCACTTCACACACCAAGCAGTGAACAGTATTTGGCATAAAATTGGTCTGGTTTATTGCTAGATATACAAAGAAGTAAACTGTATCAATCGTTCAATGCAGTTCTAATTTGCACATTTGAATCTTAATATTTTTTTTAAATTGCTAAACTTCACAATTCATTGGATTGATACAGCTTGCTTCTTAATTGAAGCCGAGACGATCGAAGATACGATCGCTGCCAATTGTGGCAGTGTAGTAAGAGTCGAACGTTTCCGAGTTGTTGGCATAGTTAAGTCTAAATGCTAAAAATACATTGCAAAAATCTCTCTTTCTCTCTATTTCTGATTCCTCTTGACAAAAACATAATATTTTTCATTTATACGTATACAGAATCGTCTTATTTATTTTCTCTTTTTTTCTCATTCTATCATTTTTGCTTGAAACGTCTTTTTACCGAAGGTGAAAAAAGAAGAAATTCGAGTGGACTCTGCTGACGTTCCTATCTTCGATCGGCGAATTCTTTTGTTACTTTAACATTTAGCTAGCAAGGTAAAATTTTGTCGTTGAAAAAATGACTTTCGTTCTGACAGGCTTTGCGAAATATTTTAAAATTAGATTTTATTTTTATTTATGTAAAATTATTTAATTCGAAATATTACTCAAATTAAAATTATTATCATAAAATGTTTTAATTTTAATTATATTTGAATTATATTAATTTAAATTATTTATCAGACTTGCAGACATAATCATTTTATTTTTTAAAAATTATTTCAGAAAATGAAAACTACTGCAGAATTTCTCAGCAATAATAATAATCATTTATTTTTCATTAAAATTAACCGTTTCGAAAAGCAATATATATTATATGGCTATTTTTAGGTCAGCTGGATTCTGTCAGAATATACCTCGGTAGCTAAAGGTTAAAGAACTCGAGTTAAATAACAGACATAGACGCAAATTTTCATTGGTCGATGTTGTAAATAACTTCCAAGGTCTTTCAAACCACGTTTTTCATTATATTTTGTTTTCAGGCATATTTAGTGGACTACTACGTGCATACCACGAGATCTTTCCCAGGAGAACCACCAACCCATATTGGCTTCAGCTACATTTTACCAAGTACTTTACAAGCTAGCGTAGGACTCCTGACAGTGCCCATTACTAGTACGAAACATAGACCTATAGGTAAGTCTAATCAAAACTTGTAATTTGTAATTAAGACGTTTTTGGCACTCCGTGGGCAAACTTCAATTTGCCTGAGCTTAAATAAAAAACCCTTTTACACGATTCAAATTACTTTTTCACTATTTTTCAACTGAGCGCGTAAAACTCGACTTTGTGCGACAGTTCTGTTCCTGTTTAGTATGCAAATAACGCATGTTTTTTGAAAGAAATAACTTGCACAATTAAGTTTTGAACATATAGTTGAACAAAATTGAAAGTTCTCGTATGCTCGTCTTTACGCTTAGACGATATATACCTCCCGTACGAGGTACTAATGTTTTGCGCATTTGGATAGAAAATAATTATTATATGAATTTCAGGACAATTAACTGTAGAGTACGTCACTATAAAGCCAATCCCCGACTTTCCATGGGACATGAGTATTTCTTATGCAAAACATTGGGAACAAAGGTGGTCTGGATTAGATGTCGGACATCGAGGACTTGGAACTTCTTTCAGTAAAATGAAAAAGTAAGGCATCCAACTGGTTTCTTTAAACCTGATATCTAAAACAACATAAAATATTTTTATTCACATACATTTCACCAAGTTTGAAAATTTTCTTATTTTCAATAAGCATTGTTCTAAACTTTGTGTTTGTTTATGTTTTCATAGTTTGCAGATAATTTAACGAATGAACGGTTTTGTCTATTTATAGTTGTGCTAACGTACGAGAAAACACAATTGCCTCATTGAAGACTGCCTCATACCACGGAGCCGACATGGTTGAGTTTGACGTGCAGTTGTCCAAGGACTTGATTCCCGTCATCTATCATGATTTCTTCGTATCCATTTCATTAAAGCGCAAAAAGCAAATAGAGGCTATGGACATGTTAGAGATACCGGTGAAAGATCTCACTTTACAACAATTGCACTTACTTAAGGTACATTTTATATTTCAGTTTATAATTTCAATTATACCTTTTCTGTAGCATGAACATACCATAGGAACATTACTTGATCGCAAGCGGTAAAAGATAAATTATAATTACAATAAGTGTTGCAAAATGTTACTTATCATTAATTTTGTTATGTTCTTATGATATTTTCGTGCATCAATAAGAATTAATTCTTCTAATCCCTCTAAAAGAATATGGTTCCCAAATTGTTTCTTTCTCTTTGATACTCTCTACCTATCTAGCTTTCTTTTACTAGTATTTAGAGCCAGTACTCTTAGTTTAAGAGTAGTGAGAAACATGGGGAGCCCAATTGTCGACACTTAAATTTATTCTCCTCTAAATCTTACTCGAGCAAATTAAAAATAAATGACCAAATTGGTTTCACACAACGTCTGCAGTGATGCTCTTTGTCGGATTCGACTTTAATTTTGATATTTAACAGGATTTTTATTACCCGGGGGACTCCTTGGGTAAGGTGCTGTATTACCTTGATAAAGCTGAGCTGGGGGTTAACCAACCGGTGAGCTTTCATACCGCTTGCACAGTCTCATGCAAAATTCATTGCATGCATCAGATTGTACAATATACCTCTAATAACAACATTATGCAACAAGCATTAACAATTCATTCATCGATCGAATTTATGTCGGTGGTCACTTTGATTGGAAATATCGATATGTGAGAGTATAATCGTCGAATCATACTAGAGGTCAATATTATAGTTAATTTTAATATTAACGGTTAATATTATTTTACAGTAATTTACTAATATTTATCGCGTAGTTATAACATGTATATTTTAAGAAAATTAACTACTCCATTATCCATTACGTCAGTGTAATCGGTAAACAGTTTATTGTTATCACACTGACCAATCCTTTAAAATGTTGTATAATGACGACCTTTAATAAATCTTATTGTAATTTCAGTAAGTTATATCCTTTAAATTTGATTAAAAACGAGTATATAGTAATGCCGGTTTTTAATTTTTATCATTAATAGAATGTCATGTAAAAAATTCTCTTTTAAAGAAATAAGTCTTTTTTAATTCTCTACCTATTAGTATTTTCTAAAAATCGATTTAATTACTTTAAAGTTCATTCTTTTAGATAATACTTTTAGACAGTATAGTGCGCTAGTTCCCTTATTCCATCCATCGATTCAATAATTTATGTTTACTATTTTAACTTATAATTTTGCTAAATTAATAAATAAATAATAAATAAATAATTTTCTTAAAACTGGGTACATTCCAACCTGACAGGAAATTTAGTGGCCACCAACTGCCTCTCATGTCTTCAAAAATCTATTTCAAGTAGAAAAATCGAGATTGTTACGCCGCTTCTTCAGATCAATATCTTCAGACTTCTCGTTTTTCTCCGATTCTTCCTAATCTTTACCTCTTTCTCTTCTACTTTCTACTTACGTAATTATTATCGGAGAGATTCGAAAAATATTTCATCCATACAGTCTATGAATTTCACCTTTCTGCTGTCAAAGTCTTAGAAATTCTAAAGCTACACTCTTCATTCTTTTTTTTCTACATAAGAGCTTTGCTCGAAATTCAAAATCGCAGAAGCATCTCAAGGACAACTATCAGCTATAATTGCACCCAATTATTCTCACTCTCATCTAATCTTACAGCATGAATCCAAATTCACAAGTAAAGGACAATGCTACCGTCTCGAGTTTTTTTCAACTATTTTCTGCGTGCTTTGACAATCAAAAAAAAAAGAAAAACATTGCGTGCAAAGTATATGAGTTGTTTGCCCAAAGCCTCGATGGATCTTCTGGCCTTTTCATCTCCTTTTTATTCTTTATATATTTTTTAGTCCTTTAATATTTTTTGCCAAGTCTCAAAACTGTCAGTATTAAATACATTATTAAAAAGTCTCACTTTATATTCCTAGGTTTATCACGTAGAAGAAGGTAGAGTTAAGGCTCCAAAGTTTTTCGATGAGGATCTAGAAGATCATCAGCCTTTTCCAACAGTTCAGGCAGTACTTCAGGAACTAGAACAACATGTTGGCTGTAATATTGAAATAAAATGGACTATGCAGTTGAAGGTAACACTAATGAATGCCGATTATAAATAACAAAAATTTCATTTGAATACAAACGCTAATGATATACATATTTTTTTCAGGATGGCACATTTGAACTTAATCACCCTTTTGACCTCAATCTGTACTTGGACACCATACTTAAAGTTGTACTGGAACACGGTGGCGATCGTAAGATCGTATTTTCGTCATTCAATCCAGATATCTGCGCCATGATGCGGCTGAAGCAGAATAAGTATCCTGTGGTTTTCTTGACTCAAGGAATAACTATCAAGTATCCGACTTATCACGATCCAAGATGCCAGTCAATACCGATGGCCATGAGGCATGCACTGGCTGCGGACATTCTAGGAATAAATGTTCACACAGAAGATATTCTACGCGATCCGAGCCAAGTTAAAGTGGTCAAAGACCGTGGACTTATCATATTTTGTTGGGGTGATGATAATAACGATAAAGATACCATTCAACACCTCAAAAAACTTGGCCTTCACGCTGTTATTTACGATAAGTAAGTAAAACGTTGTCAGAAAGTCTGATTTTTATATTGAAATAGCAATTATAATTTTTATTCAATGAAAACTAATTTTTCGATACTTATTTTACAGAATCGATGAATATAACGCGAAAGAGGTCAAAGAGAGCATATTCTTAGTGGATGCCAGAGAAAGTCAGAAAACCCTGTTAGCTTTGGCTCAGGTTAATCAGGCAGCGGCTGCCTGCGCCGGAACAGGGGGTGTCGCTGCTTCGTTGGCGGCGCCGTTTGTCAACAGCGCCGGTGGTAGCGAGAGCGACGACAGTGTCGGTGGCTCCAGCGTCAATTTGACGAGTAGTAACTGTGATATAACACAACAGGAAAAGGATATCCGCGATCTTACCAAGGACTTTAGCGTGTGCGCGGCCACATTCGGCCATCCACCCAAAGTAAAGGCCCTTGCTGATATAGTTTGTAATGATCCGTCGGAGATTCGGCCGGAGGACGAGTCGGCGAAGGGCTCCCTCTGATGTAATTCCTTTAGAAAAGGATTCAAATTGTGCTTTTAAAAATTAGGCGCGGGGCGGGCGTCGATACTTTTTTTCTTGTTTTGTCCTTTCCTTATTAAATACACTTTTTTGTAAAGAAAAAAAAGTTTTGTGCAGGTTCTCACGCGCTTTTTGATTATGCGCGTTCATCATGTAAACAAGAGTGAGTTATTAAAAAAGTGAAGTATAGATTACCATTTGTTTTTACGAGGCGTGATGTGAGCGATGAAAATTTTTTTATAAAATTAACTATATAATGTTTATACTTATATGGCCGAAATTTAAAGGTCCCTCGAGAAAGCAGTCACATTTTTACAATAAATATATTTTTTTATAGCTCACTCCTGTGTCAAATAGAATGAATGATCTATGGTAAAAAAAATAATAAAATTAGTAAAAAAAAAATCATTGTAATTTAAACGATCAGTTATGCAAACTCTGCTCTTTTTCGAAATGATGGCGATTTTTTGTAGAATACAGCGAAGCCTCAGGTACTTGCCGCAAAAGTACGATGCATTCACAATATTTAGCAATAACTCCTGTTTATTACTTAAAGGTGTGTTAGTCATGTGCTATATAATAGATCGTGGTAACTTCTTGCAATCTGCAATTCACCAAGTAGATGTAGATATAATATTCAGTTGCGATTAGTAACTAACAACAAAGCTTTTCAATTCTATAATTAATTATATCAGATACTGATGGTTTTGATTTTAACTAACTTCGAATTATTATTCAGATTCGTGAAATACTCAATAATTGAATAAATGCCTAGTAGGCTCTAAAATTTTCAAAAAATAAAAAATAAGATTATATGTTAATACTTTGAATACGGTAAAAAAAATGTTCTCTTCCGTATAATCAAGTATCGTTGTTTGACATTCTTAAATACTATGGAGATTTTTTATCTAATAGAATTAGAATAGAATTAGTTTTTTAATAACTTTTCTTTATGAACTTAGAATAAAATTTTGAAATTCGTAGATCTTTTCATCAGTAATCTCGTTTAAATCAATGTAATATGACTATGAATAAAAGAACAGGAGAATTGTTTGACTCTAATGATTTATGCTAAGAGTTGCTGTGAATGCAGTCTACAATTTTATTAGGCAAATTTATAAGGCACTTGAACTCGCGGAAAGGTAACACCGGAGGCTGCCCTGTAAAATTATACAACAAAAAAAAAACAAGATATTTTTTGTAATTTAAGTAAGACTATCATGAAATAATTTATAACATTTTTTTAGTTTGATTTACACTAATATTTACCAAATCTAAATATCTGCGTCATTTTATTTTCCTTAGAAGACTATCTAACTGTTATGCATTAAGATTACTTTATAAATTTAGTTGAAGATAAAAAATTAAATGAAGGAACATTAAAATTGATATAACTATATTCATTAAAATTAGAATGGACACAAATTTTACGTACTAGATTTATAAATGATGCAGAATTAACGAAAAATTAAAATTTTTTTTCAAATTTTTCAAATTTTGGTAAATAAGAATATTTATATGTTCTTAGAATATTTTTAAGTAATAACAGGTAGTTTGATAAAAATAATTACAAATGTGTAATTTATGGGAAAACAGGGAAAAGGACTAATGATAATTTTACAGAGGTAATTGGTGATTTTTATTTTAAAAAGCACGTAGTTCCTCTAATACTTTGGATTCTTAAGAGTCAATATTGTAATAAAATTTTGTAATCTACTTGAATATTGAGCAAGATATGTTGAATAGGCTCTTTGTTTTTCAAAAGAATTTCAGCTTACTAAGCACTTGATACAAATATATATATATTTCGATTCTGAAATTTATATTAGAAATAAAATTACTTGTACTGCTGGTAGTGCATCAACAGTTTGTTCTTCAGGATTGAGCAATTGTATCAATTGTTGGCATCCTAATGTGTGATATCATCCAGCGCTTATTTAAAAAAAATTACATTGATCATTACATTATTTGAACGTTCATTAAAGTGTATACTACAGCGTCTTCAGAGCAAGGCTTTACGTTATTAACATCGTTTTGTTATGTAAAGTTAGATAAGAGCAAAAAGGGTTGCATAGTTGCTGTTAAATTTTAAAAATCAACGTAAGCTTGTAATAAATAAATGTCATATTGAGGCAACAAACTTTAGATACTAGTTTTGGTAAATTAAACGCGCTTAAATTAATTTGTGCTATTTGCATACTGTCAAGTGCAAGTTCACTGCGGCAAATAAGAAATAATTTCAGATTTGTAAATTTTAATTATTTTTTCCTCAAACTTTCACTGATCCTAAAATACCTCCAATTTTAACTGCATATTTCAGGAATGAGATGTCGGTTGAACAAGAAGAAACCACTGAACAAGTTATTTTAAAGATGTTTTTATTGAATTAATTTACTGGTCTTTAACTTCACGTAATCGACGGACTGCCGACCTGACTGAAGCCGCTGTCGTTGTGGAAAATACCCACGCTCCTCCAGCAACGGTCCTCTTGCACCTTTTGCAAGACCATACACCAACGACACTTCGTTTCATTGCTTCCTATAATAGTTACAAAAAATTTTTACTGTTGAAACTATATTTTTTGAATATACATAGTATTTTTTATAATTATTGAGCTTGATTATTTACCTTTCCACAGAAAGTGCAAGTGTATTTGCTGTGTTGCGTTATTTCCATCTTCTTGACCATCTTTCTAAGCGAGGCACCATAACGGGTACCATACTTGCCAGTAATTCCAACCTTCTTGGTGCGCTTGGCCTGTTAAGAACATACAGATAATTAGAACTAATATGACAAATTTAAGAAACTTAATTTTTAAAAATTATGATAAATTGTTCTCTTAAAAGTTTTGGATAAAGTTGAAAGATTTATTAATTGTAAACAATAACGAATCACAATTTTCAGAATTACTTCTGATAAAAAAAAAAAAAAAAAAAAAAACTACTAAAACGTGTATTTTGTAGAACACAACACTAGCACTTCTATCAACAATAATAACAATGAATTATTTTAATAATCATCGTTCGTATTAACAAAAGTCCATGGGGTAGCACACGAAACGTCAACATAACCCCACTTTTAAGGACCCCTCTTTCAACGCAATTTACTCTCTTTAAAATCACAATAATCCAAAACTATAAGGTTCAATCGACGTGGAAATTAACGTTTATCACTAATTGTAAAACACTGTCGTTATTTTGCAAGGATTCCTTTGAAATTCGAGGATTATTTTATTACCATTTTGAGGTCGGTAGTGCACACTCGTCAACAGAACCGGAAAAGACCTTCACGTTCACGCACGGCAACTTGCTCCGACTTCCACGTTCACGCACGGCAACTTGCTCCGACTTCCCGCCGCTCCGTTTGGATTCGCTACTAGCGCGTATATACGCGCTTTTTTGATTTTCTTTTCATTTATGATAATGAAATTAATAAAATTAGAAGTATATTTATAAGTATTGTTGAAAATAATAATTTTAAAAATTTGTACTTTCTCATTATTGAAGTATTATTTGTCTTTAGATTATTTTGTTAGAAGATTAAAATAATTAAGATAAATGAAAGTATGTGATATTTATTTTTTACAATAATTTTTGAGCTTTTCTGAAAGATGTTAAAAAGATTTATTTATTTTAACTATGAGATTACTACTAACTTTTTGAAATAGTACAGTAAACTTAACCATTTTGCTTTTGATATTTTTTCTTAAATATTACTGTTTAATTATATAATTTTATAAGTGATATATTCAATTTCAGTTTAATATCCTATTATTAATTAATAAATAAAATAAAAAATTTTTTTTATATCATTAGCAATAATGTAAGATAAACATAAAAAATATTATGTAATATTATAATACATTATTTTTATAAAAATTTTCTTAATTTTTATTGGTTATTAATTACGTTATATTAAAAAACTATCTTAATTTTTAAAAAAATTTTATTTATAAATTAAAATTCTATAAAAATCTATTTATAACAAAAATATACAACTTTCTAGCAAAAAAATACTGTAGTTTATAATAATTCGAAATTTCCCCAAAAACTACATTGACAAAGAATTTTCCTGTCACACATTCCGCAGCTACGTAACATCTCGGTC
>JAPYZA010004294.1:0-13707 GCA_030522685.1 Eupelmus azureus | reverse complement strand
CAATTAGCGATTTATAATCATACCTATACAAAATCCTCTGTCTAGACGTCGATAACGACGGAGCGCAGCAGGTATTCACTTTCCCTTCATCGATCGGTGTCCTATATGCTTTAAGGATAAGCGGCAGCGCGTTCAAATGTCATTCCAAGGTTGAGATATTTGGTAAACGCCATATAGCTAATTTCATTGCGTCTGACGCTAATTACGAGCTTTTACAATGTAGAAGGTTCCTGAAATTTCGTGCGCAAGGTAAGTAAATTATTTGTGTATACAGAGGTAATTGGAAGAAAGATCGATAAGTAATTATTGAAGAACTTAACTAATTGACAATTTAATGAATTTTTGTACGCATTGATTATTTTAATACCTCATTCATTAAAAACTGCTTAGTAGACAATTATCTTAGGAAATAAAACAGTTGCCATTGACACTGGCTTCTGTAGGGATTGCTTTTACCATCTGCAAGCCTACATACTACCGCAGGGCATCAACGATAACCGGTAAGGTAACTCTTACTACAACCTTCCACTCAGACTCATATCTCTCAGTACCATTCACAATTTTCATTATCATTCCAAAAAAAAACTCAACGCGCAAGCTCAAAGCTCCGTCCCCTTGAACCAACCCAACTATACTTATCCACGCGTACCGGCATCGAACCTCTCATCCCAACATCAGATTCAAATTTAAACAAAGTCATTCTCTCTCCCCTCACATAAGTACACCAGCAGCTGCGTGGTAAGGAACAAAAAAACAAAGACATAGGCGCTCGCGCGGCTTATAAATCCTGTCCCTTCCGACTGCATCCGCAAGCTCCGGCTAAATGCCGCAGCGGCGCTTCTCTTCAAAAGAATAAAGCTTCATCTTCTCTCTTTCTTCTCCGTCGCCGTCGTCGTCGCAGCAGATGCGCACGCAGTTGGACTACTGGCTAGCGCATGATCCCTTTGTGTTATTTTCGGCGGATTCGAAAGAGCGAGAGAGACGGACGAGGCGAGAAGCTTTAAATAGGACCGGGCCGCGTGACGAGAAAGCCAGTTCGTTAAGACGATTCCGTTAGACCGTACACACGCGCATCACATGTTGGAGCACCGCACTATCTTCGACGTGAGTAGAGAGCTTTTTCGCTCTGCCGATTTCGCGACGCTTATCAGCTGGATATGGTTATGCGCGTGGATATGGTTACGAGTGATATTACCGGTTGTGCGGTGCGATTATGTAAATGCCCAAGTGCTTGTATATTTTTCAAAGTGAGCGACTGCACTGATGTTTCCACGTTGTGGGGCACTGTATTGTCAAGTAGCAGATGGTTCGCGTGTATATACGTTCGTACGTTCTAGTGGATGTTTTTTGTTATGGTGTATCTATATGTTGGTTTGAGATCGGTTGGCAAATCGAAAGCTGATGGTATATAGAGCTTTTATTATTTGTGTTTCTTACGCCGAATGCGTAATGCCCCGTGTATATAGCCGCGCTTGCGAACGGTGCATTACATGCGCTGTGATTTCAAAGTTGGCTTTCGATCCGCTGCTCCCAAAGGGTTCAAGGTTCGCGTCGGGATTTTAATATAGAGTATCGGTATGTCAACATTGCGATCTTAAATTCGACGACTGCCGCATCGCAGTACCAGTGATATGCGTGGAATTCGTATATATACACACGCGAACCATCTGATACTGTGAATGAAAGTTCAAATCGTGATCGGTATGTATACAAAACGGTACGATCCGCGTCGATTTCTGGAAAGCGTCAACTATATACCTGTAATTAACTAAGGAGTGTAAATCAGTTTTATCAGTAACAAGAGCACCAAGTGGCTTCGTTTCGAAACGTCGCTCGCAAGCTCACGAG
Source organism: Eupelmus azureus (assembly GCA_030522685.1). Lineage (NCBI taxonomy): Eukaryota > Metazoa > Arthropoda > Insecta > Hymenoptera > Eupelmidae > Eupelmus > Eupelmus azureus. The sequence goes on along the minus strand of JAPYZA010004294.1, from coordinate 11,859 downwards.
ACTATTCTTCCCGAGCTTAAAGCTCAATTGCTCGCCGATATTACTATACCTATCGATCGGCTTCTCTCTCGTGCGAATTCATCCTCGAGACGCAGTGCGGATCTTTCGTTCTAAATTTAATGTCTAATTGATTTTATAGGCCACGCGTGCGTTTTCTCGACGTTTTCTTAGCCCCAAGCCCTCCTTAACACCGCGTCCCAATAGCCTTTTGTGAGTTTAACGATATAAAGTATTTAGGCTTCGTCGCGATCTCGACGCACACAGTGGCTATCGCGCGCGATCGTTTCTATATCGGAGACGCATTGCGGGCTAAGCGAAAGCTCAAAGCGTTAAAGTGGTCCATTTGTCGGGGCGCTTTGGTTGGGCTGTAGGAGAGAGCCGAGCGATGCGAATTGCAATTAAGCTTCGTTTGTGGATGTGGATTGAGACATCAAAGAGCCGGGATTTTAGGATTGGTTTGGGGTGGTGGTGTTGATGGGTATAGGAAATATCGCGATTGATTGTTTCAGTAATATTTTGCGTAGTTTTTTTTTATTATTTACTTGAGCTTGCAATAATTAAGGCATTTTGCAAGAAATCGAAATCGTTCGTAAAATAGTGGTACAACATCGGTTCACTCCGGAACAAAAGAGTTCAACCAACTCCGGCCTCATCAACTGCGTCTCTCAACGGACTTTCTATATACCGCGCTAAAACCTAAAAATACTCGCGATTCGTTGAACTCCGCCATCCTCTCTCAACCCTTTTTGTTCTACGCGAAAAATTCACCTCTTTGTTTATATACATCCCAAAAAAAAATCCAAAACACCGGCCAGTCACGTGCCAGCCTAGCCTATATTTACCAAACGATCAGCCGGCTGAAAACAAAAGCTCGATCGAATCCAATAATTCACACGCTTGGGGGAAGGGGCAATAATAAACGAGCTTTCGGGGGGGGGGGGAATAATAAAGTCGGGCAGCAGACTGCGCGGGCGCGCGCTCTTCCGGCATCAGCGCCAAAATTGCGCCGTGATGGGTGAGAGAGAGGCGGCAACAGTTCTTGGCAGGTGTTCCCGGTTTCCGATCTTTCGAGAGACTTTGACTAATAACTGGAAAAATAAATGTGATTTCGGTCGTTTTCTTTTTTCGTACGCTGACTATTAGAGTTGGTGGGTTGAGCGGTTAGGTGTGATTCGGGAAGTTTGCGAGGAGTGGGGAGGATTTGAGGTTATTGGGGTGAACGGGGATTTTTGGATTGTTGCGAGTTGTTTTATAAATAAAGATGACGGAGTTGTGCATTGGTAATAAAAGGTTGGATGATGGATGGAGAGATGGTTTCATTGATTTGTTTTAAAATGATTAAGTAGAAAAATGTAACGATTATTTCTGAAGACAACAAAAGATCAGCATTTGCAATTCTAAAATTTTGATGAATATCGATCTCAAAATGAACCAAGGTGTAAAATAAATAAATAAGTTATGCAGTAAAACAATATATTTTACTTACTGTACGTACATTTACTTATTTTAGATGTTGGTTCGTTTTAAGATCGATCTTAATTAAAATATTTTAAAACGAACTTTTAAAAGGAATATCTACACATCAATATCTTTTAAAATGATTTATTACTAAATGTAAACTTAAGTTTTACAAATAGTTTTGAAAGAGTCTATGAGAGAACGGTGATAATACGATAATTTAGCAGACGTTCGCTGAATAAATTTTAACTATATATTGCATCTTCAAAAATTATAAGTAATTTTGCCAAATTTCTAACACTTGTTGCTCAGTTTGATTTTAGAATAAATTAATATTGGAATTGTTATTTAATAATAAAGATGAACTAGAATTAGACGGTATAGTAGTTTTACCTTCAACAAAATTTATTATAATTGAAAAAGTCAGTCTATATACAATAACTGCATTCAATTAAAATGTCTCCAGTCTCATTTTGGCAAAAGCAGTAAAAAAATGGCCAATTACCAGCCAAGAGCTATCACATAACCTCAAATCTCTCACATCTCTACCACGACTCAAACACCTTACCTCAACCGTATCAAAAAACTCTACCCAGCACATCTAAATCCCCCACCTCGACCCGGAACAAATAAAACCACTAATCCCAAAACCAACCCAAAATCGTCTCGTAAATAACCATATTATTGCCGCGAAGTATACGCGCACAATTGATAAAGCGGGCGCTGCTGCAAAGTGCGCCCTTGGCAGCAGCTCTCCGCTCCCCATTTTTCGAAGTATTAAATTATAAATACATGCGAGCGTGCGCACGTTTTATGCGAAAGTTCGCGACGGAGTTTCCCACGGTTTTATTTTGGGGCTTTACCGACGAGCGCACGCGACTTTCGAATGCTGGTGCCAAGTATCGCGCGCGTCTCTCAAAATTTCGGAAATCAACGGGTATATAGGTATATATTGGCCGGAGCGTCGGTGTCTTTGTTTACCTTATGCGCGCGTCATAGTTGCCGGTTGGATGATTGGCCTTTACTAAAGTGGCGGATTTTCGGGGAATAGCTGCGGGGGATTAGGGAAATGACATGATTTTTATTTTGGATTTTGTTTTTTTTTAATATATTTTTTTACTTTGGATGATTTTTGAGACAGTGGTGAAAATTGCAAATTGCAAGCGAGGATTTTAATTACGTAGAACGAGATGAATTTTAAGAATCAATTAGAAAAATCGTTTCATCGTGAACGAATGCATTTTTAATTGAAGAAGACTTTTTGTATTTTAGATTTTCAAAACGAAAAGCTTGCCACGTGGTAACAAAGATTAATACGAATGACCCTGTCAAATAAATGTATTTACGAAAATACAGTCAAAACAGAATTCAGATGAGAAATGTGTTACAAACTACTTGATGGACTAGACTTTCCACAGTGATACCATCAAAAGTCCTAATAAATTTCTCCAATAGAAAAGTGACTATTTTCAGATTAAGTGGATCTATTTTCAGCCTAACGTAAACCCCCTATTTATTAATCATGCCGGCCGAACGTTTAGTTTTCACTCTAAATAACGCTCTAAAAACAGCCTTATATCAAGCTTTTTTTTCGCATCCCCCGAAGCCGTAAAACTCAAGTGTTCCTTTATTTTCTCTCAAAATTTGACAAGGAAATACAAATCCCTCTCAAAACTCCAACATCTCTTTCTTCCACCCGCAAAACCGAATTTTCCAGAACGCAGCTCGTAATTTTGCAGTATTGCGCATTAATTAAACACACTTTGTTCGGGGCGCGTGTACAGGCGCGCAGGCGGCGCGGAGAGACAACGAGACGCGCATTAGCCTAAAAATATCTCAATTCCGAAACTCGCGAACACACAAATGCCAGACTTGTGTGCGTGCGCGCGTATACGCCAATAGAGAAAGCAAAGCTCGAAGAAGAATAAGGAAAGTAACAAAAAGCTCGGGGGTTAATACGCGTTTAGCAAAAAGCTCGTGCGTAGTAAAAAGCGCGTAAATTGAATTGCTGGGAAAATTTATACCTGCGACGGTCGTTATTGTTGTATACGTTCTGTCAAGTGTGAAAGATACTTGTTTTGTTTCGCGTATACTCGAATGAACGCTTACGCATAAAATACAAAAGTAAATTTAGCTTTGCCATTTCGAGATAATGCCGACATGTTTATCGACCGTTGATTTCTTCTCGAGCGTCCACTTAAAAGCGGGCCTTTTCGGAACTTATAAAATAACTTTCGGACTTTATTCGAAACTAACAAAGTGCATACGTATAAGCAATCAATACTAATCCAATAAGAGACTGTATTAGTAATGACAGTTCCTAATCTATTTCAGTATTGAGGAGAGATTGCTGTATTCGCCGTGAGTGATAGAGTCCCGAGCTTCTGAATATAAAATAGGCAAAAAAAGCTCTCTCAACAGTGCCCGAGATCGCGTCTTCCAACTTATAGGATCTAAGTGACATCAAAGTGCGTATTGCTCCATATAGGACTCCAACATGCACGCGCACGATGACATTTCTCTGTATACATTATCACATTCGCGTTTTGTCTAGCCTCTCGTCTTTTTCCTTTGCATGCTAGATCGCAAAGCGCACAAACCATCAACTGCATGCCGGACTTTGAACTCTCGCACTTCATAGTGTTTCTCTCGCACTTTCTCAATTACATCATTAAGCTCTCTAAACTCGAGTAACAAGCATAAAAAAAAGCTCCCTTCGCAGAAAAAAGCTCGGCTCGATCTATATCAAACGCATACTTTACTACCATTTCCGCAGCGTCAACCTGTTCCCGTTGTCATCTTTGACCGACCCAGCGCCAAGCGCTATATTGCCACCGAGAAATGCAAAACACGCTGGTGTTCTCATGACTTTCTCGCGGCTCGCTCGAAGAAGCAGCAGCTAGCAGCATCGCGCTACATTAATTATTGCATCGCCGAGCGCGCGCGAGCTGGCCGTTTTATTTATAATCGAGCTTTCTTGGCGGTCATAATCCTGCCTATCGATGCACGTATATGGCGCGTAGAGACAAATACAATTGCGCAAGCGCGAGATAAGAGAGCGAGGGGAGCTTGCGCGGACAGCATCACCTGGCGCAATGCGTTTGGATAGTTCGAACGGCATACCGATGATTGCAGAGCTGTCGGCTGACGGGCGCGTAATGAGCTTAGATAACGGAGGTGCTTTTTTGGTAGAAGAAAGCTCGGGATGTTTTTTTTTTGAAGGTTGTTTTTTGGGGGATTTTGGGAGGGTGGCTTGTGTTTTTCGGGGAGATCAGTACTGATTTTAGGTGTATTTTTAACTTTGGCATTAGTCTTGAAGTTTATTTACTAGCCGCAGAATTGATTTGATTAATAAAGATGGCTTAATTAAAGGTGTCCAGTCGGTAATGAAGCGTCTCTGGTGCAATTTTGGATATTTTTGTTACCTGGAAATTTCTAGATGTTTTTTATTTGAATTTCGGTTCAATAGAATAATTTTCGGCAAAAATCTCAATACAATTTTTACATGAATTTATTAAAGTTCACTTATTTTGATAGCGCTCTCCGAGTCTTCATCATCTAAGGTATACATTCCACAATTTAATATCTCTCATAATTAATCGCCATCTAATTTAGTCTCTTCTTCATCGCAATAAAAATTTCATTACCTGAACCCCACAGCTTTTGACTGCACTTGAATGTCTTGCGTTTGTATAAGTGTGTACGTCTGTGTCCGTCTGAGTGCATTTTTTTTGTTTCTAAGCATTACTATTAAAAAGTTGAAATAAAATTTCAATTAAAATTTTAAATTTCAATGAAATTTATAATTTTCATTTGAGCGACGAGTTTCGCGTCTCCCCGCGCATATTATAGCATCATGCCAGGGAGACGGATTTCGTTCTCGTGCTCCTAATGTCGTAATCCTCGGGCTTCACTCTGTAAATGATGTAAGCGCAGAAAACTGGGTATATACTTTTCTCGCGTGAAGTAAGTTAAATATACTGCACGAGCTTAGCGATTTTTTTATCATGCTGAGACTTAAAATGCTTTTTTTTTATATTTTTCGATCAAATGATGCAAATTGATATATCGGAGGAAAAGTTAATTGCACGCATGCTGATGCGTGCGCTAAGATCGGCTAATTATTTTTCAAAGTACGCGTTAACGAACGGGTATTCGGAGTCGAGAATGCGATTATATTTATCGCGATAGAAAATTTTCGAGACAAATTGGAGGATTACGTTATCAGACGGTAGCACTGATATAAAAAATCTATTGATAGTGCGTCTCCTCTTATCGGTTTTTGCGCTCGAAAAAAAAAATTATCTCTTTTAATTGATATAATTTAGCTTATCGTGAAACACCTCTTTACGGCAGTAAAGACCAAATTATATACGTTAAAAAAATTTTCGAATGAAAACTATCTTCAACACTTTCAATAATTATCAAATCTAATTCCTACATTTCTACATAAAAAACCCAGACTAAAAAACTGTCAAATTTCTCAGCAAACATAACTTACACACCTCTAAAAAAATCAGCCTTTTCGCAAAAGAAAGGCCCCGCAACTCCAAATCACACCCTAAAACAAACATAACCTAACTTTTCAACTGTACATACCTAGATGCCGGCCGAGTGCATAGCCAATCCGCTGCAGCGGGAGCTGGCCGACTCGATAATCCGCATGCAGTCTCTGGACGAGATCAGGATCCTGCTGGCCTGCGGCGCAAAGCCAAACGAGGCGGTGACTCAGGGCCTGAGGCCACTTCACTATGCGGTCTGGCAGCGCTACACTGACGCGGCTCAGCTGTTGCTGGTGCGCGGGGCTGATATAGACGCGACGGATGAGTGTGGATACTCGGCTCTGCATCTGGCTGCTGAGCATGGATACCATGATTTGGTTAAGTTGCTGCTAAAGTGCGGCGCTAAGGTGGATCATCGCGAGGACACGCCTGAGCCTTTTCCCAGGTGGGTGTGTGTAGGTGTGGGGATTTGGGGGTTGGGATAGAGCGTGAAGTTTGGGTGTGAGGGCGTTAGTCTGGTAGGATAAGTGGGTTTGTTATGTGTAGCGTGTGTTTAATTATAGTTGAAGATGTGAGTGGTGAAAATGTTCTTTTTTTTTACATAATAAAATCAAGTGAAGATATTAATAATTCTCGAGTGTTCGAAAAGTGATAGGTATACAGAGTGGCAACGTAATTTAAGCTATCGCCAGAAGCTAATATAATATTAAATAAGATATTTCTCCTTATTAATTATATATTATCATCTTATTTAATTTTTTAATAGCCTCGCATGATAGATTAAATTACCGTTGTCAATTCGATAATAAAAGATAATAATTTTGTTATCAGTATCGGTTCGTGAATCTTGATCATTTTTTTACTTAAATTTTCTTATTTTATTTCTAGAAATTGTGATACGTGCATTAAAAGAACATTAATGTACAATCACACTCATTTTAACGCCCAAGCTTTTAATTACCTCGCGCATCATCATTTTAACAAAAAATCTAAAAGCATACATCAATTTTCAGAACGATGCTGTGCGACGAACCGCTGAGACTAGCGCTGCGCAACCACCACATAGACGTTGCGAGAACCCTACTGGAGGCAGGTGCCAATCCGAACAAGCGCTACTTTTTCGGCTCGGAGATAAACCTGGTGTCGCCCCTGGATCTTGAGTGCATGGAGCTTCTCCTCACATTTGGCGCCTATCCCAACACGAGGGATCGCGCCGGACTGACGCCGCTCATGAAAGCTGCCCGATTACCCCAGGTACGTTGTCCCTCGGATCGTTATCGATTTTCGATCGTACAAGCATATCGTCTTCATTATCATGCGTAGATGACGTTGATTATTTTTTTTTTGCTTCGAGATCGTTACTGGAAAAGATGATTGATCGGGTCGTTGGGTTTGTTAAAAAAATACCCGATTAAAAACTATTCTAAGGTCGTGCTGCTTAATTTTAATAAAAATTAAGGACGCTCTAGTTATGACATAACTAATTGTAGAATAGTTAAGTCCTAAGTTGAGTCTACTTATTTTTCTACTCGGGTAAATTTGAATAAGATCGATGGATGATTTGATAAAAATCGTTTGAATCCAAGTAGTAATTAAGTGATGCAGTCTATAATAGTGATTTTACAGATTTAGTATACAAAAATAATATTATTTGGTAAAAATGTGATGTTCCTTTCAGAGAGTAAATGAGGAAATGGTATTACGAGTAAATAAAATATCGCAAGACCTTTCTATTTTATCACGAGGTCATAATTCTTGCTGCAAAAAAATTATCTAAGAATAATCATTATAGTATAAAGTAGAACGAAAAAAATTTTTATCAAAACAGACAAAACCGAAACAAACGTCAAAAATTAAAATCGCGCACGTAGTCCCCTGCCATCTAGCCAAGCATCAATACCGGAAAATCGCCACAATCTCATCCAGGTTCAAACCCGGCATCTTTCCCCTATATACTCGCACGCCACCGCATCAGTCCGCCCTCATACCAAATCATGCAAAGAAAAAAAAAACCAACTGACAACATAATTAAAAAAAAACTCTTTTCTTTTCTCGCCTCTTTGCACGCTTGCAGAAAGTGCTTGCTTTCGAAAAATGGTACCGCAACGTCTTCTCGTTGTTCGGCGGGCCTGCCGATCTGTTTCTTGGCTCCGACGGCCGCCGCGACGCCGCTCTCAGACGCGGGGAAGAAGGTCGCGTCTCGGAATTAGGAAGTTGACGTCTTTTATTTATTAACGATTCTTCGATTGGCCCGTAGATATAGTGCTGCGATAAGTAGCGAAAACCGGAAGGCCGCGCGGGGCTGTTGGTGTATACAGGACAGTGATGAGAATTCCTGGGGGTGTGGCGCGTTCGGCCCTCGCGAGCTGTTGCTTGTATTCTAAAATAAAATTGATTGTGTATATAAGCGATCGTTGGTGATTATTTGGTAAATTGATTGGTGTAAAAATAGGATGGGTAAATTAAAGAAAATGTGATGAGTTATTGAGGGAAATTAAACGCCTATCGCGTCCTTCCGGTTTTTTTCATCCCTTACTGTAGAAAGGTAGTATGAGCCACGTAAGGTAGAAAGTGTATTGTCCTATGGCTTTTGGTGAAAAAGAAAGTTAAGAAGAAAAAAAAAGGAAAGAAGCCCTCTAGCGGTGCTTGAAACTCACAAGTAGACACACCGTTTTTGTTTGACCTAAATGTGCATGAAGAGATTTGGCGATTTTCACAGTGCAACCTTGCGAGTCGTTTACTTTTAAAAGATTTACCAATCTCAAAATAAAATAACTCATTTTTTCTCAATTCTTTTCCCAACAGGGCATATCGTCGGTTCTGCTGTTGCTGAACTACGGAGCGGACGTTAATGCGATGGCGGATGCTAGACACGACTACCGCACGGTACTGCACTACGCGATCCTTGGAGGTGATCCAGCCGTTATCAACTTGCTGTTGAAGCAGGGTGCCAGGCTCGATCTTGGAGCAGATTATCAGAAGCCTACGGCACTGGATCTGGCGATACTTAAGGGCGATCCGGCGATTGTGGAAATGTTGTTAGAAGCTGGTGAGTCTTTTTTTTTTCATTTTTATTGGCAGGATTTTATTATTTTGGTTTTTTTTATTGTGGGTGGAAGAATGTAGTCCTGTTTTCTTTTACTACCATACATTTCGTGAGGAATCATTTCATTTTTCTGGACGCATCATTAATTAAAGTAATTTTGGTTTTTATTATTTTTGGAACGTTTTCTTAAAATAAGATTTTGCGAAATTATTATGTTATTTTGAATGCGTCGAGTATATACAAATATAGAAGATCTAAATTTTCGCTTGTACTCTTTCTAGTTAACAAAGAGATAAAACTTATGCCAATCAAAAGCTATTTTCGTGATGCATGTACCAGTTTTAAATCAGATATTTCCTAGTGCAACTTTAGTGCTATGCATTACGCTGATTCAAAAGTCTCTTTTGATGAACGAACATATGGAACATAATCAACATAAGATTTGTCTTTTTAAAATCATTACTACTTCCGATTATTTCATACTACATTTGCAAAACCAAAAGAGATCAATTTATTACAAAATAATAAAATAATTATTTCAATGATTAAAATACCGAATAACTTTACACGAAATAATTAATCTAAAAAGGCTATTTCAAATTCACACAACCCTTCACCGCCCCATTCTCTTCCAGGAGCGGACGTGAACGCAACGTCGCCGATAATCGGCTCGCCTCTGCACGTCGCCTGCGCGGACAACATTCCCAACCGCATCCAGATCCTCAAGATGCTTCTAGAACGCGGCGCCGACCCTAACCTCGTCATCCGCAGCGAAGAAGGCCTATCCTTACGGCCGGTCCTCGCCGAGTACGTCGCCTCGAACGAGAACCCCTCGGTCGAGGTGGTCTCCCTGCTCCTGAAGTACGGCGCCCGAGTGGTGATAAAAACGCAGTTCCGCGATCCACACGGCATCCTGAACTCGCTGCAGAACACCGCGGACAAGCCGAGGCTGCTGCAGGCGCTGCTCGACGCGGCCGAGAGCTTCGATCCCTGCATGATCAGGCGCTCGTCCAGCCTGACCGACGCCCAGAAGGCTCTGGTCATGGAGGCGGCCAGGACGCCGCTGCCGCTGACCCATCAGGCCAGGCTCATAGTCAGGAAGATGTGCGGCACGAAGCTTACGAAAGTCGTTAATAGGCTCCAGCTGCCCCACAGCCTCCACCGCTACCTGCTCTATGACATTTATTAAGACACGCGCGCGTCAGCTTGTTATAGACGCGATCGAAGCAAATAAGCACTGATGTATTTTATGACTATGATTAATTTTACTCGTATATGCGCGCGTCGTCATCTGTGTTACGTTCGTTTTTCTTTTCTTTTGGTTATTCGGCCTGGATATATGAGGAGAAAACCGCTCAGGGAGGAATGGAGATCGGTCGAGGTCGTTGATCGATCCTTTCGTATTCCTCTGAATGGGTTGTGTAATTATTTTTATTTCTTTTGCGAGAGTTAGTTTTGACGAGCGAAGGAGATGAAAAGTTTTGATTTTTAAAAGCACTTATTTACCATTGTTACGTTCCGTTATCGAGTCATCACTATTTATCCTCGCGCACGTATTTTTACTTAACACGTACGACACGTCATTTTGCTTTTAGATATTGTGATACCCGAACGATTATCGAATATTATTTACGTAAATAGAGCAAATTAAGATAATGTATTAGCGAGAGGTGTTTAATATAATCAAGTATTTTGACGTATAAGCCAAATGAGCGACTTTTAGATAAACATTAACGAGTTGAACGTTCAACTCGGACAGGAGCTTCGGCGCCGAACAAGTCAAGATTGTTCTGTACTGACCCTAGTATTATGTATTACTTCTTTTTCGTATTATTCGAATGTATATTTTAATGATTAGTTGTACGCTCTTTACGGAGGCGATCGCTCCGTCGAAATTGTGTGATTACATGATTATTAATTATATACGCAACGTCGAGCCAAAACATGCACATTGACAAATAACCATGTCATTTTGTACCTTTGTATGTACATAAACATTATATATTGTATACGTTCGTATTATGACAACAGTATTTGACTAAATAAAATTCATGAACCCAAAGTTTTCGAATTCTGATACTTTAGCTTTTTGAATCCTAGTGTATTTATTTAGAGAGTTTACACAAATCTCTTTGCTTCCAACAGAAAATTAAAAATTTTTTCATTTTCTATTTTATTGGTTGCTACAAAAAAGGGAAGTATTTTGAAAGCGAAATTTGTAAACTATAATATGACAATTAGCACAAAGAGAGATTTATGTGTATTATTAAGGTAGAAGAAAATGTGAACAGATGTAAGAATTAGCCAATAAGAGATGAGCTTCAAAAAGACGTGATTTTTTTTATAGGCTTGCACTGTTCATTTTTTGTATTCTTCTATGATTTGACTTTAGTTTAGTTAAAGTTTAATCACAAAATTGTAAATTTAACTAAATTCGTATATTAAATTTAATTTTTGAATAAATTATTAATTATTGAATCCAATGTTCTTCAAAAATAAGTAGTATTCATATATTTTGCGTTGAAATAATCGAAATCTTTTTGTCAAAATGAATCACAGATTGTACATAATCAGTAATTCATTATTTATTAACGATTTCTGAAAAATTTGAGACAAGAAAATTTAGAGAATATAAAATAACATGTCTGTTTAAAGTTTTGTCAAATTTCAGCCAAAATGTGTAGCAAACTTTTGCTAAACTTTTGTCAAACAATAATTTTGAATTTTTTGGAAATTATTTTCAAAATTTTATTGTAACTGATAAGAATGTTCATTTAATGGTAAAATTAAACAGTCGCATATTATCATTATCCACATCGAACTACAAAAAGATTCTCCCAGACCATCAGCAGG
>JAPYZA010004293.1:0-33554 GCA_030522685.1 Eupelmus azureus | reverse complement strand
AGATTGAATAAATTGAATAAAGAATTTATCATACAGCAATATATTTTCGGAGCAAAGAACTTTTGAAATATATCCAAGTAAAAATAAACCAGAAAATGAAAAAAGGAACACGAGTCAACGATAAAAATGTCGCCTCCAGAGGCAGTATGCGTTACGCTTATTACATTCGTCTCGCACCACGGCGCGGCTTCGTACACCCTCAGCTATTTTTTTCTGCCGCATTATCGACGTTAGAATTTTTCTCGTTTGCGAGCACATGGCCCTCTCTTTCCGATTGCCGCGTACGTCAACGGGTTCGGCTTTAAACCGCGCGCACGCGCGCCTCTTGCGTTATTTCCGACTACGAGCCGTTGTGATCTCGAAGCTGAACAGATCCCACGTGTATAGTCTCTCAGCCTCTTCTTCTTCTGTCGACCGCACCAGCCATTATTATTATTAGTTCGAGTTGCAAAACGAGCCGGAAAGTGCGCTTCTCTTTGCTTCTTATTACGCTGCCGGATGGCCAATTCTGCGGTCTTTCCAGCCTCGATGGCTTTTATTGAAAGATATTGGCCGAGTGATATTGATAGAAATTTGGGGGAGAGGGAAAATGTAAATTAAAAGTATCATGTGAGAAAGTGTCGATTCACTTTCGTTGATTTTCCAAATTCTCGCCGTAAGCGATGCTTATTACGTTTAATAACTGCGGTTTTGTCGTAGACCCTATGTTGTGAGAATGGTCCAAGAGACTTCAAAAGATACCTTTCACTGAAACGGCAATATTTTGAAACATCTGCACTTTGTTTCTTAAATATATACTTTTACTAAATTGTTGAATGATGAAATTGTCCGCGGTTTTATGATCGCTGCGGTCATCGATTGTGCCTGACTCACACGCGACAGTTTCTCTCAAATTTCGTTTTTAAAATTATGTTTGATGATAAAAGGGATCACCGAAAGTAAAAACATGAAAAATTACTGTGGTCCAAGAAACTTTGATCTCTTTGTGTTCAAAAAACACTTTCTCTCAAACGAATCAAATCATAATACATTCGATTTTGACGGAACTTAAAAAGCCAAGTTTTTCTCACCGTAAACTAAAACGCCCTAAACTGATAATAATGCATTATACAATAGAGTTATAATTCGTTAATCCATGCGACGATAAATAAAAGAATTAAAAAAAAGAACAGTGTAATTATATTTTAAGAATCACTTTCACATTTTGAGTATACAACAATAAATTATACGTTAATAAAATAACACAGGCTCAAAATAATCTTCAAATTTTTACAAATTTTCTGACCCATAAAATTTTGAAATTTACTTTATTCTCTATTTTTAATCTAACCAAAGCCCTGTAACGACGAGAAGAGAATTTCAATCACCATAAACAAGACGCCCGACTCATTGCCAGCGAAAAAAAGGTCCGTCTGGAAGCGTAGCCGAAAAAAGCCAGGCGAAACAAACAAAATCATCGTGCGAAGAAAGGGGAGTAACAAAGGGATTTCAATTCTCCCTTCTGTTCGCACTCGCGCGGTCATCAAAAAGTGGAACGAAACAATTTGCAAGGACGACGTGCCTCGCCGCGCGCTGCGGTCAGAATCGCGACTCGTCCACTGTCACGAGCCTCCCGCAAGAAAGCGCGACAGGCCCCCCTTCCCCATCTTCTCATCTTGCTTTCTTTCCTGGCTTTTTGTACCTATATACAGAATCCGGCAAAATTGCAAGCATACCCACCCCTCAGGTGACACATATAATAATACAGTCTCCTCGTGTCGTTCACGCGACGTGTCCACATTCCGGCACGCAAGCATCGCTGCCGCTGCATGCGCCTGCCGGGCGCGACACTTTGCAGCCGGACTGCAGCCAAGTAATGATTGGGTGTGTCGCGCGAGCGTACCGCATGCGACAATGCGACGTGTCCTCCTATGTGGTCGCTTCTTTTTGGCCGACGTCAGCTGAATCGAAGGGAGACTGGCTCCGTGTATGCGCAAAAAATCGGCCCTGCGGCAAGCGCGGTTTCTTTTATACGGAGGGCTACATAATGGCATGTCGATCGGGATGATATCGTGCGACGATTCTGAATAATTGCGGAGACTGTCCTCTGGTCTTTTGGTGATGGCTCATAAAGCACTGTGCCCTTGCGTGATACTTTAGATTTTTTTTTAAGAATGTATTTCAATGCGTAATTGTTAAAGAAAAATGTTATATTTTGAATAAATTATTTGAATTTATCAGTAAAATGAGATTTAGAAGAACGAGAATTTTGCTTTGTTAGATACTATATGTACTTATAGAGAAATGTGGTTGGTAACAGTAATAATTTGGTAAAAAAAATTAAACAAATAAAGTCGAGAAAAAAATAAAGATATTAATTACTACAATATGCTCGCGAGCTCAATAAATCTCAGCATGTATTAATAGCTTCGACGTAAAAGTCTTAAACTTACGAAGAGCGAGCGGCGGACTATTGGCATAGTTCTATTTTTGTCAAACATCTTTGCGTTACGACAAGGCCTGCAAGACATTTGTCTTATTGCCGCGTGCTCGATGTCTTAGCCGACTAATAGAGTAAAGTGCATTTTCTCTTTAAACACAAACACGTGGTTTTACAAGTTATCGCCTCCCGCTTACATGAATTTTGTTTCAAACGAAGTGAGAAACGCGTATTTTTAGTTGTTACTCTATATTAGCCGGAATATCCAAAATAGTGCGCGTTCGTGCAGCATAAAATACATTCTGCGAAACCTTGAAATTCATTATTCGATGAAAAGTATAATTAATAATAGTAATTAACGAACTTGTATGTTCTAAAACTAAAACACATATAACGAGAAAAGACGCATAATATGACAATTTTTTCTTTCTCAAACCTAGCCGGCCTTAATTGAAGCTCAAGTATTACCCGTCTTATGAATATTGCATTGGGAAAAACTAATAAATCCGTTCCGCCGTTATCGGTCATCGTAATTTATACGGCGCTGAACGCGCAAGCGCAAACAAACGCTCGGCGCGGCGCGGAATCGCGATCTGCGAAAATTTCAAGAGGAAGAGAACAATTAGACAAACACGCAAGATCGCGATTAGGCAGAAGCGGCAAGCGCGTTTTAAGGAGAAAAAGCTGCGGCGGGAAGTCACCGTTACGAACAAAGGCGCCACCAATTTTCCGCTTGGCCAAGTCAGCGAAACAGCGCGTAGTCCACATCCCCGCGGCTCTGCAGCGGCGGCAATTAGCGCGCGTCTTGAAACTTCGGGATGATTCGCGCTGCGGTCTCGTTAGTAGCGCCGCTGCTCTCGATCTGTAAGTAAGTATTCCGCGAAAATGGAAGAGAGATAGAATCTTGAGGTGAGTGCACGTGCTTGTGTGTATATGATGGCTTATAATTGGGGAGGATGGTTGCGCGTCGAGGTGGCGATTAATTCTGTGCTGGAGGCTTATGCGATCATCTGCTCCACTTATAACAAAGTCTTAGAATAATGCGATGCAAGTAGCGGTTGCGCGGGCTGCTTCTTGAGCGGTCAAGATAGGTTTAAGAATTGAGAAAGTGTTTATTGGGTGAATTTCAAATTAACGGGGTCCCAAGTAAAAATGTAATTCTATATCCAAATGAAAATTTAGTTAGACCGCATTTATTTTGAACATTTAATTATAGAAAGTATATTTCTAAGTTGAGTTTTAACTCAGGTCTATTTAAATTTTTATTCAGTATATTTCTTGTCAAAAAAGAGTCGCAATCAATATAAAAACATCGCAATAATTTCAAAATAAAAAGATTTAATTAATTAAAAGATTTCGCTCCGCTCGTGGTTTAGTTTCATAAATTAACACAACAAATTGTAAATGAAAATAGAGCTCGCTAGCAAAATAAAGCCCGAGCTCTCAATCGCAAGATCACACGCGTCGCGCAGCTCTCCAATCTTCTTTATTTTCATTGGCTCCCATGAAAGAAAGGGTTTTTTTTATCCGCCAAGGTTTCGGAAAGGCTGCGCGCGGGTGGTCGGCTGTTTCATCGTGCACGCGCGCCCGCGCGGCATAGAAACTTCCGTGGAAGCTGCTCTCGCGCGTCTCTGCTAGCCGTCAAGCGCGCTTATACGTTCTAAGAACGGGTGCCTTTAGTTTTTCGGTCGCGGTTGTCACTCTCGCGCTCGATCGGCGGCCTCACCGACACACATATCGAAAATACCCGGCGCGCGCGCGCACGCGAGAATAGCGCGACTACTAGCTACAGCTTGGCGCGTATATGCACGAGCCGCTCTCGAGGCTATCGCGCCGAGAGAGGCCCGGGGAAACTCGCCGAAGCAGATGGCTGCTCTGCCGCGCTCGCGCGCGACACTCAACTTCGTCTTCGTATTTCCGTCCCGCCCAGTATAAACAAAGCCAAGTGACGATCATGCTCCAGGAATAACGCCGACGAGTGCGCGCGGCCGAGAGGCTGTATACCTCCCGGCTTGAGCTTTCGCGCGCGCGACGCTTGAGTTTTGAAAATTAAACGGCGAAAGCTTGAAAAGCTTTTTTGTGCTTTTATTTTATTATTGATTTTTCTTTTTTACTTTGGTACTTGTAAAATAAACTTTTGTTACTGTAATACAAATTTAAAATTTTAACAAAAATTTGAAGAAATCTTAATTTACTATCTACTGGGTCATTGCACATAAAATCAAATACCGTAAATTAAACAATAAATTGATTAAAAATAAAAAGAGATGAAAAACATATCGTATTATCAGAGCCCCATTCAGACAATACACTCATTCACTCGCCGCAC
Source organism: Eupelmus azureus (assembly GCA_030522685.1). NCBI lineage: Eukaryota > Metazoa > Arthropoda > Insecta > Hymenoptera > Eupelmidae > Eupelmus > Eupelmus azureus. Next base: position 28,806 of record JAPYZA010004293.1, on the reverse strand, counting down.
ATGCATCCGTAATCCATCCGCCACGTTTTCTGGTTTCCCTCGCGCATCAAATCCCCGCTCTCCCTCATCTCGGTTACGGCCGGCTGTAATTAACAAGGCCGTCTTTATGGCGTGTTTTGTCGCCTACCGCCGCAAAGCGACACGTTGCTGCTGCACGCGAAAAGAGAGAGGGAGAGAGAGAGAGAGAGAGAGAGAGAGCCGCAGGAACTGCGGGTCCGTGACGACGCGGGGGCAGACTATAAAACGAGCCTTTGTGCTCGGCTCTCGAGACACATCAGACGACTGCAAGCCGCGCGCCACTGCCTTGGGAGACAAATGTAAACACTTTGGCATACCTCGAGAGACTCCAGGGGGGATTAAACGTGCGCGCGCGGCCCAGCGATTATGCGCTCCGTCCGGCTTTATGATGCTCGCGCGGAGATTGCGCATATGCCACCGGCGCGCGGATATGGAAAGCGTATCTATCGCGACGGCGGCGCGACGTGGTATTTTCGAATAAGGGCCACTTGTGCGCAGCGGCTCGCCGGAAGCCACGGGCTACTGCTGGCTTTTAGAGTGACGCTCTCGATGGGCCCGAGTTATCTTGTACCGTTGTTTCTGGAACGTCTAGGAGCTCGCCTGCGTCATAGGGCGTTTTTTGTTCGCCTGCTATAATTACTACTCGTCATTGCTTTCGAATCTGATATTCGACTATCTGTTTGTAATTAATATGCTCTCTCTTTCTCTCTCGTTACGTAAATAAAAAAATTCATCTCAATTAATATTTGATATTAGAGATTTGTTAAACATCAAGTGTGTATTACAACTTAATGTACTTGTTAAATTAATACGACAATTATCGGTTCGAGGTTTATTAAAACATTAGTTATTTGTTTTTAATAAATTATAGATAATCCCGATGTTGACATAGAAAGTTGCATTAAAGAAAAAAAATCTTTCATAATCAAAACTGATATTTGATCAGCCGGCCACAAGATGAATCACTGCCTAATCCGTATACAGTTAATTCCTATACATTAATTTCCAACCATAACTTAATTACCATCCTCGGCGCGGTCGCGCACAAAAAACCCGCTGCTTTTGACAAAAGCCATTCGTCTCGAATTAAAACCTCCTTTGATGAACGATGTCACCGCTCTCCTGCGCGCGTTATAAAAAAAACCGCAGAGAGAAATTAAAAACCTCCTCTACTCTCACTCCATAATCAACGATTTATCTACGATCGCGTTTTGGCTTTCACGACTCGGTGGCCAACTAGTTTTAAGAGGAGAGAATCGATTATACTGACGAAGAATCGTTCGTTTCCTCCTTAGGCGGCAATTATCGGGAGAAGGAAAGATATACGCATACAGAAATGAGTTTCGGTTGGCAAGACAAAAATTTTGAAAAATTAACTAATTCGACACAAGGACAGAAAAATTGGGAGCTACTGTCGTTAAATAAAATGAAAATTTTTTAATCTGAGTAGACTATTAAGATTTGTCGCAGCACAATATTTAAATATGAGCATGTATGCGAACATTTCGAAATATTGGCTTTCGTTTGTCGCTCGTTGTGATTGATTTCTGGCCGCGAGGTGTATGTAGATGCGCGTGGCCAGAATTTCCAAGAGAGCCGATACTCTTTTTTACGTATGTGTCTCGCAAGCTGGTTGCCTACCTGGGAAAGGCTTGAAGATACATTTTTTCTGAGACTGCGCGCACGGGAATATTTGGACTCGTAATTGATGTGCACGAGGGCAAACGTAAAATTATCCGGATGATGAATTGCCCGCGCGACCGACGAGTGTATATGGAGATAGGATATGCCAATGATACGCTGTCAGAATACTGAAATATGCTTTTGTGATTGATTTTAAATAGTATGATTGCGTCTTTAATAATGACGATCATTAATAAAAATCAATTTATTGTTTTTCGTTATTGATTTTTTTTCTTGTGCCCGTGGAAAGATTTAGGGATCTTGATTGAAATATTTTAATCGCGATTGTAACGAGTCTCATTTTGTTTGCTTTAATCAGACAGTTCGGATAGTTGTGACATAAATATACAAGATACAAAATATTTCTTTTTTTAAAGTTAGTTTGACTAGTATTTTTTCAAAAATGCTAAAACAAATTTGATCTGAAACTAGAAAAATTAGGAAAATACAAGCTAATAATCATAGACTAAAATACAAAGATGTATTCACCTACCGTTTACTAGGTACTCAAAAGGCAAGAAACGGAAGATGAGTAGCAACGTCCGGCTTTTGTGGCGAGTAAACTGGCAGCTCATTCATGTATCAGTCATCAGTTTTCTCTCTTTTTCCTTTGGAGCTACATTTTTTTTATTTTTCTATTTTTCTCCGTCTGTCTGCCACCCTTCATACCAAAATACATGGTTATTTTTATTTGTTTGTAAACCAATGGAAGGACTTTTAAATACACCGCGATATCTTTTATGATGATGATTTCTTGTACAGTAATAATTAAAGTGTCATATTCATGTAAAAACACGTATTATTATTTTATTTTATAAAATAATTTTATATTTCACATTTTAACATTAACAAAGAACCGCAACAAACCAGTCGATCATTGACTCGTGTCAAAGTAGTAACTTACCCGTTCTAGCCAGCCACTATTATACATATTTTATCTTGTGGAATAAATTTCACGAAATTGGGATTATTTTTTAAATTCAACTTGACGCCCTCTTACAAATAATCAGCTGCCAGTCAGAAATCTTCAAACTCTCAGTGTAAGTTTACAAGTCTCTATTTCAGTGCCCCCTCGCTCAGTTACTTCCCTCTCGGCGCGTTTGGTCCATGTATCCATTTCTACGTCTGTTTTTATTCTCCCAACACACACATAGAGACAATTTTCCCTCCTCCCTAATATCCCTCTCCTCATCCTTTTCAGCACGTGTATTACACACTCACGCTGTAAATTAGGCTCGAGGCGGGCGCGCGCTTGGAGTCCTTTTTGCCGGGCCCGAGATATTATTTCTCTCGCGTGTATATATACGTGCGGGCGTCCGATATATGCGTTCGAGCCCCGAGAGCTATGGTAATGCGGACAACACGACGTGAACGCAAGCGCGCCTGTCTTCTCTCTCTCTTTCTCTCTCTCTCTTTCTTTCTCTGAATATGCACACCGGGCAATCGCCGGATATAAGATGGCGCCTCCGGGCCGAGCTGTACCATCGCTGCCAAAAGGACGCGCGGGAGTGCGCAGGTGGACGCGCGCGCGCGCGAGCTCGAGGAGAAGCATTGAAATATGTAAGCGGAGAGGAGGATTTTTTACGATACGGGGGTGACGGCTGTGGAAACACGAGGCGCTCCGGGCTACCGGACGAAGTATGCCTTTTGAGAGGAAGACTGATTAACCTTTGGAGCTTTCTCGAGCGGCACGTCAAACCGAATAAATCCGGAAATTTATTCAAAAATGACTTGCTTACTGCAGCAAGTTTCTCTTTACATTTCTTCAGAACCTTCAATATCCCCAGAGAATTGTCCATTTTTCGATAAATAATTAAATTGCTAAATGCCTTTGTTTTAATTCAGTTCAATGAATTAGATTAAGTTGTTGATCAATTCTTTAAAAATTTTTCAAATAAAAAGAAACTAAAAATAAGAAATCCTACTATTTCGGAGCTGTCAGCTGAAAAGACCGACATCGTTGGCACACAAAATCTACAAGGTCAAAGATAGACACGTATATACAATACATAGAAACAGAAAATAGTCACTAAATCATAATATCTTAAGATTCTGTTGCTATGATCCTTTCAAAATTTATTACTTTAATTATACTATATCAGATAAAAAATTTATTAAATATTTTTTTTCAATTCGATGTTGATAAAAAGAAGAATTTATTAACATTAATTTTATAATATAACATATAATATAATGTTCTGAATAAGTTAAAATAAAACTAAAATATATTAGCAGTAGATAATACATGATAAAAATTAAATAAACATAATATAATAATGAATAACAGCGATATAGTTCACATAAAAAATAATAAATACAATATAAGATTACGCTTTAAAATACGTCAAATGCTTTTGTAGTTTAAAATGAATCGCCGGGCAATATACATTATTACGCCTTATCGTTTCAAATTAATAAGCCGACGAAATTTAACTGCACGCAACATGAAAACACGCAAAATAAAGATAAGATCTCATTTAATTTGAGCATTCCCGCGCACATCACACACATTACGTTCGTTTTATACTTTAATAAATTGCATTGCAATTTGAAAAAGAAATTCCTATGATTCACGCAGGGCCGTTCAAAAATCACTAAGGCAACGCGTAACAATGCTTCTCGTCCCTGAAAAATCCCGTCTTCAATAACTTCAGCCAAGTATCGCTATATAATTTGTATATGATTTTTCGAAAGCACAATTCGCAAAACGAACGAGAACACAACAATAAATCGTAAAGGCTGCGCATCTATTTATTATTATAGAGCGAAAAGTAAAAAATCCGTTCCCTCCATTATCGCGTTGGCAATCATGTTTGTTGGGAAAAGTGGCGCACTTTTGCCGGCGCTTGTACTCGGAGAGTTCGCACCGCCGCGAAAGGTGGACAAGTTGAGTCTTAGGTCTCTGAAAGCGTGGGCGGAGCGGAGCACGCATAGCTCCCGGCCTCTTCGCCTCTTTTTCTCCTCTCTCTCTCTCTCTCTCCCTCCTTTAGCGAATGTGCGCGTTTCTCTCTTCGCGAACGTCGCTCGCTTGACGCGCAGCCAGCTCTGACCCGCGACGTGTGTCTCTCTTATCCTTCCTTTTTGCACGTCCGCCTCGCCTCTCTTCTCTTATTTTCTCTCTCTCTCTCTCTCTCTCTCTCTCTCTCTCTCTCTCTCTTTTAGTCGTCCTTTCTTATATACGTCTACTACTTCTTATGTTGCTCCCTCTCTTGTTCATTTCTATCTTTCTCTCTTTCTCTCTTACCGCGCTCTAACTTCGTTTTTTTCCACTTGCTTGTATGGAGTGCTATCTCTTTCTCTAATTCGCATGTTCTCTTGTTATGTAGGAATTTATCTCCCGCCAATTACATGCTTTCGTCTAACTTTCATTATAATACTGTACAATGTATATGTATTAGGGCTATGTTTTTCAACCTTGATATTTCTTCTTTAATTTTTTGTCTTTTTAAACTTTTACTTTTTATTCACATATTATTATTTTATCTTCCTCACCAAAAAAATTTTGTCATTAAAAGCTTTGTCTATAAAAAAAGTTTTGAAAAACAATATTTTAAATATGTTTTGAAGCATATAGAACCAAACGTTTATCGGGCTTATCGTTACCAATGAAAATCTTGACTTTTCTGAAATTCAATTATCTTGTACAAAATAATTTTCAAAAACCTCATCTCGCCGGCTTTGGTTTCGTTAAAAACTTTTCCTTTAACAAACAGACCAAGTCCCTCTCCTCTCAGCTCTAACTCCACTTTAATTATTTCTGAAACTCCGACTCTACTCCTTTGAGCCCTCTTTCTCTCTCTCTCTCCCTCTCTTTTCTGCAGGCAGGCGTCAGTCTCTCTGGGCTTTTTTGCACTCCTAGACGATCCTGAGGATGACGTCGGGAGAACCAGAAGTTTAATGCTCCAGGGGCGGCTGCAACGAGTAGAGAGAGAGAGAGAGAGATTGCTGTACGTTCGCGCGCGCGAGCAAGCCCACCGTAGACGACGTCGCGCCGCGGGTCACCCACGTTACAGTTTTACCAAGCGCGCAGGATATGACGACGAGCTCGAGGCGCTATTGAATATAAACTTTACGTCGGCGAGCTTCTCTCTTGAGCGCGCCTGCATTCTTTGTCTTTGCTTTTATGAGCACGTGTACATGCACATGTGTGTGTGTGTGTGTGTGTGTGGTTAGAGGAGGAAAAAGTTGGTGGTTGGGCGAATAAGCGATACGCTTTACGCTGAGTTATGAGTGATCTTGCGCCCAGAGGATGATGGGTAGCGTGCATAATGGCATTGTTACTTCGGGGGCTCTGTACGTAACGTCGCTTAGACTGCTTGTATATGTACTGGCTTTTTCTAGAAATTCTCTTTGCGATGTGGTTGCTTGCATTAGTTACTTTCTTGCTTAATGGAATGTTCCGGGTATATAAATTGTAAATGACCTTAAATAAAAAAGCTATTATACAATATAATATGAATTTATGAATATGATGATCTTAAAACTTAATTAGTGAATTTTTTGAAAAATTACACTGTTTAATTCTAAGTGACTTCAAAAGTAATTATTATTTATTCATAACGTTTCATTTATTCCGTTTATATCATTTTATAAATAACTTTTACTTTGAAATCAATCTCTCTAAGCTAGTCATAAAAATTTTGATATTGCATAAAAAAAAAGAAACAAAAATTTTAATTATTAAGTTAATATGCGAGCATTTTTATTTTCCGCTCTGAGTGAATAATAACGCCTCGATAAAATTATAACGATCGCGATTAGGTGCGTGACCTTATCAGATATCCGCTTACTCGCAATTAACCGTCTTTACCTAATATGACGAGCGCCTGAAAGCGCCCTTTAATCGGCATCCCGTTAATCGGCCTCCCATTCAGCTTCAACTGCCGCTACCGATTCTTTTTCATAATCATTCCAACTCGAAGCGCTAGCAATCGATTTAGTTTTTACTCATTACCTCTCGCCAGCAAGTAGCAGTACCAATCGGGCCTCCACGATAAAGCCGCCCTCGCCTGCCGAGAAAAAGTCGCACACGGAGCCAGAAGTGCGCGCATCGCGCTGCTCATTATCTCAGAAGCGCGAGCGCGCGTACACGTGTTCTGCACCAGGGGCTCCGCGCGCTCGCGCAGTTATCGCCTCCGCTGATCTCGTGCACCGAGGCGGAGCGAAAAAAAAGTGCGCGTGCCGAGATCTCGAGAGAGGAGAGCTTCCATACTGCACGCGCGCCCACCTTGCACGCGCATGCAGCTTGCTCCCGAGGAGAGAAGGAAAACTGCGAGGTTTGGCTGGTTGCGGAAGTTGGAGGATGCTTGGAGACTTGGGGAGTTGGTAGGCTTGTGTCGCTGCTAGGAGATCGGGAAATTATTTGTTTGTGTGGCAAATGTTGATAGATTTCCTTAGTTTGATGGGGTAGAAAATTTGGCTGCAGTTGAAATTTTTTTGATACGGTATAGTTTGAATTTTTCAAAAAAATGAAAATTTTAATGAATTAATAAATTTTTTTTATAATGATTATATGATAATCTAGCTTGGCTTATTATTAACTGAATAGTTTAGTATTATACAAACTAGTGAATAACAAATTGCAACTACTTACTGAATTAAATCTGAAATTCCAATATTGATCGTATCAGGAATCGCGCTCTACAAAGTCATTTGTTTCTTAAAACATTATAATTTATTTTAAGAAATTATTTACCATAATCCTAACTAAAGTTCTCATACAATTACGTTCTTGAGTAAATCATCAGGTCTTCTAAAAACAAGCAAGTACCTGCACCTATCTGAAGATAACACCAATTTTAAAGTAGTAAAAGAAGGATATGGCAAGACACACCCGCTTCTTTTCGTTTTCTCTTCATTCTGCATACTTGTAGCCAGGTACAGCACTAAGTCCACTGAAAACTCATGTGGCTCGTTGGACAATTATGCAATTAAACGTACATTGCTGATGCACTCAAGTCGTTTACTCTCCTACGCTGGGCGCTCTTCTCCTGTGACGATCGACCGTAACTTGGCGCTGTGCTTTCTTTTTCCGTTATGCGCCACTTATATACATATTCGCACTCGCTGGGTATATATAGCCACGTACTCGCGGTTCAGCGCTTTTCTTTCGCAAGCCGAGTAATTGCCGTGCCGGAGCCCATGCATATATATACACACGCAGGCGTTGGCACAGTAAAGAAAGAAGAAGCGAGAAACGCCTTCCACGAACTTCCCTAGCGCGCAGCATTGGTCGTCGTAATTGCGCAATTCCGAAGCTTGAGAGCCTCCTCTCCCTCTTTCCCTCTCTTAAGAGAGAGGGGAGGAGGGGGATCTGAAAAGTGAGTCTCAAAAGCATAATTTGCTCGGCAGTGTCTTTGCGCTTGCGCGCTTCTTAGTCATAATCATCTTCTTCTTGTTACACATTTCTCTGAAGCTACACATGTGCATATGCTGGCAACTTTTTTGTCTTGCGCTGCGATTTTCATGCGCGAGGACGAGAGAGCAGACGAGGAAAAAAGATGGACGCTGCTATACGCGCGTACGGTGAAATCGCCTTAATATACCTGCGCGCGTGAGGCCAGTTTTGCGCTGTTGGCATAGGAATGACTGCGTGTACACAGTTCGCGCGTCTCACTTTTGCCCGGCTTTTACGATCGTCCGGGAATTCCGTACGTGTCGTTGTTATACCTAGCGCGTCGGCCCTCCGTTCCAGCGCTCTTTCTTGCGTACGTAAATATACCCTATTCCGCATGAAATTGGTGCGAGTGCCGAGAGAGGCTTGCGCTTTTTTCTTGCAGTTCGCTTTCTGCCCAAGCGCGACTCGAATTTGCGAATTCCTTGCCGTATGCCTCTGGCTTGCGCGTGTCCGAGCCTTCAACATCCTATACCGCCGGCTGGCCATGAAATCCCAGGATATTCCTCCCTGTGAAAATTCACTAGGAGTCTATGGAGAACTTTTTTCGTTTCAATATAAAGACAATTCTTATTTTTAAGTTATTTATTTTTTTAATACTTTTATTTGAAATAATAAATAATCTTAAATTACATTGATAATACTGTAAATAATATTTATTTCTACTTCAAGGCTGATAGTATTGTTCGCTCGGTCCATAAAATTCGCAATCAAATTTCCCATCTCCAATGGACTTCTTTACCTTATCTTTAACGTCTTTTTCAACTGCGTTTATGATCTTATCGATTAATGCACCCGTAGAAGTCTGAAGATCAGAATCGTTCAACTTAGTCCTTGTTTACTATCTATTTTGAAGTTGACAAAATTTAATTTGCAGACATTGCCATCTACTTCCACTGTCATTTCAGCTAAAAATACTAAATTTCTGACATCGAACTCTAATGAACTTGTAACAACTGATAGGTGCTGAATAGAGGACTGCACGAATTTCAACAAAAAATATGATTAAATTAATAAATAATAAAAACATTTTTGCCTCGTTAACGCATTTGATCGAATATGAAAAAAAAGAAAAAAATAAAGGAGAGTCTCTAAGTGGTGCTACCCATAATTAATTTTGCTGTGACTGTTCAAAAATAAAAATAGTAATGAAAAAAATATTTTCATTTTTACGGAAAGAATAGTAGAATAAATAAGGAAAACTAAATGTGTGAAATAAAAATCATTTTTTTTTAATATCTAAATTTTCTATTTAGTTAATAGAACAATATGAAATCATAAACATTGGTTATAGTTTAATACTTTAATAATTTTCCAATCTACTATGCTCTACAAGAATTGCAATTTAAAATATCACAAATTAACGGAAGGAGTGAAAAATTTATAATGCAAGAAATTGGGTGATGGATTACTGGTCTCTCTCCCCTTTATGCAAGGTAAAAATATTTACTTTTAATTTACAACATAATCTACAATTTTTAATTTTTCACAACTATTTCAATTGCGAACAATTAAGAATTAAATATTTAAAACAAATGAGTGTTATGATAATTTTGAATATGGAAAATACTTACAGATTTGAAAGTTTTGTATGCCATATGAGCGTTAGCAAGTCTGAATATAAAAGAAACATTTCTTGGATTTGAACTCACTGAACCCGCATAGCCCCACGTATTTGGATCTTGTTCAAGATCCAAAAGATCGCTAAAATTGATAGATTATGTAATTTTTTTATTATATTTAAATAAAGTAATAAGTAGTTACCTATAAGTAATTTTAGAACTTTCATTAAAATCGTGGTTTTTTATTTCTCCACCGTTAAGACTATACTCTCCACTTATTCCACTAAGTACGACGCCAAGAAAATCGGCAATATTATCCTTAAATAAAAACAAGAATTATTATTATAATTTAAAAGTTTTTAACATAATTTTGTAATCTTACATTATATTTAATGCATTTGTCATAATAAAGTCAAAACATTATTTTCTTTTTAACTTACTCGCTCGTTTTCATCTACCACAGTTAAGGAAGTCGCTAACGAAATTGCAAACGTAAAAATACATAAGAAGATCATTTCTTTGGCCATTTTAGATTTTCCTTAAATGTACAAACACGCATTTATTTAATAATGTAATAAGTTATACAGTTTTCTATTTAAATAAATTTCATTTTTTTATTGATTTATAATAATTATTTTAAATTATTTGTTGTGTTTTTAATCACATAGAACGAATAGATCTCTTAATTTCATTTTAATCAATAATTTAAAAATACTGTACTTGATTAATTGTTGCACACTGAATTTTTTTTTATTATATGTTACTATATTATCTTTACTATAATACCTTCCTTTAACCATTGAAAACTTATATACTACCTGGAAGTATAGCATGTGCGTAAATTAAAATTTGCTTAATAATGAAATAATACGCCTTTTGTTACAAATAACTATGACGCATTGTCACTTCCTTATCGATTAAAAATAAGTTTTCGTGCGTCTGTGAGATAAGAAGTTCTAACAGTTTGATTTAAGGTAAAGTCCACATGTTTTCTAATCATAAAATAACATGCAAATCTAATCTTTGAATTTTTAATTTTTCTTATTATTATTTTCTAGAAACTATATGTTATTCAGATGCAGCATTTCTAATTATTTATCTAAACAAAATTGAGTTTATTTAAATTTAAACGTTACTTATTATTAAATAACGTTTAAATTATTAAACGTAATATTATTATAAAATTAGTAAATAATTTATTATTTTCTAGAACAAGATCTCAATTGATGTTAAATATTAAAAATTGTTGGTCGATTACTAATCATTATCAATATTTAATTATACTCTCAAATTATAGTAGTATCATTCCCGAATGTCCAAACGTAAAATCAATTATTTTTTCAATTTATTTCTTGCTTCTCAACCTCCAAAGCATCAATCTGACATTGTCATGCCAAAAATCGATCTGCCTCTAGTGCGACTTTATTTTTCGTGCTCAGCTTAGATCACTTCCTCCGTTTCTCTCTCTTTCTGTTAGCTAAAAAAATTTTTTGCTGCCGCAGAGTTCCTCGTTTTCTGTCCCTTCGTCAGTCTCGCCCTATAAAAATCGCAAAGTGATTTGCTTTGTCTTCCAGAGACGTGTCCTTCGCGCAGAAACACGGCAGCATTCGTTTCAACGGCTTTTTTTTGCCGCCTCGCGATTTCTCACGATCTTCCGTGGTCCCACCCGAAGAAACGACGTGCATAAAACGGAGAGCCGTGTATAGGTCGACAAGGAGTTTCTTCTGCGATTCGTGATCGTTTCGCGTTGAACCCTTTCCTTCCGTCGTACGTTACGCCGGCACTTGGTTTCGGTAATGATAGCCACTTGCACAAGTACTTGGAGAGAGGAGTATTTCTTGCTCTGCGTTCTTTTATTGCTTTCATTGCACGCGAGCCAAGCGTCGCGAAGTAATATCTGGAAAGTCACGAGAGGGGAACAAAGACTGGTACAGGAGAGACAGTTCAAAGTTTGTCAAGCTTCTGAGAGCCAGTTAATCGCCGATTTTCGTCAATCGTATACACTGAGAAAAATATTTAATATTTATTTTGAAAGGATTAATTAAACCAATTAAACTTTTCTGAATCCAATTAAATTTTCAAATTAAATCTAGATAGTTTAAAGTATAAAAAAAGAAAATATAAATTTAAATAATAATTGAAAAATTTCTCAATTTTATCTCATACTTTAATAAAATAATATGAAAATTTAAAACGGACAGAATTTTTCGTGCTGTACCTAATTACTAACTTTCATACATTATTACATTGATAGTTAAATAAGAAAATGAATATCAGAAAAACAAGAATTCATACAAGTAGCTATTACAAAAGTAGAATGAAATAAATCATATACCTAATTATTTGTAGTAGCAATGACTTATGTTTTCAGTAGTTTTACTAGAAAGAGTAACACTTACGTAAGCAAAAGCTGAATACTGCAATTAAGTGATACTATTTCAACCCTGAAATTATCCTATCAACAACTTTCTGTAATATATATGGGATTATTTAAATTATTAGTTCAAGGTATTACTGTAATTGCAATGATATTGCAGCTCCTTTAGTTCGATCAAAATGGTTTTCTTTTATATAGCTAGCAATAGCAAAGTTTAATGCGAGTCAAATTTAATACGAGAAATAAATGTGTAGCTTTAAATGCAGTTTAATGAGATCTTGCGCACTATCTACTATAAAAAGCGAATACGCGGCCCTGACTGAAAAACGCCGAAAGAAAACTCTCTGGACGGTCGGCCAATAAACCAATTAAACAATTGAAGAAAAAAATCCCAGCGTGTCAAGCCCAAAATCCACTCTGGCAAATCACCAGCGGGCACGTTAAACGAACATTAAAAGCCAATAAAAGTCTAATCAGTCACGCAGGAATACATCAGACGCATTAAAATATGCGTGCGCGAGTATCAAGGCCAAGTTCACGTGGGGAACGCTGCGAGGTTTCTCGTATATACACACACACACACACACACAGCCACGTACGTGCATCTACGGGCGGTGTGCTACGAGGGACACGGCGAGAAAAAAAGGATCCAAAGAGACGTCCCGGAGAAATAAGCGCGCGCGCGTCGCGCGGCAAAATCCCATTTTCAGTCTGTCAAAAGCCGAAAGCGACACGTATATAGCGCTAAGGAAGAGGCTCTTGCGCCTCGTACACATATAGAGAAACTGCCCCCAGGGGTCTGACGCAATACACATCGAACACATCTCGAGACACGCATTAGCCTCTGCATCTACCACACTTGTGCACATACATATACATATATGCAGGTGCACACACGCACACGAGAGCAAGATCAGAGATTAAACAACGCTGGCTGGCGCGAGTCCTTCTCCTCGATAATTACCCCAGGGCCCGCTCGCGCGCGCGGTAATTGCCGCAATCCGGGAGAAAACACTATGTGTGCGCGCGCGCGCGCGCGCCAGCGGTTGCGGCGATAATTCAGCGAACGGTGATTTCGAGTCAGATTGGCCGGGGCAGAGAAGTTACGGTTACGCGTACACACGTTCGCCAAGGTGTGCGCGCCGGCCGGCCAACTTGGAATTGCACGCTCGTGCAGAGAGCGGCAACTCGAGAAATTGAGCCCCCCCGCCGATAGCCGCTGCCGCGCTCTCTATGCCTATACCTACATGTACATATATATACAGCCGGGCGCACGCCCTGCTCTCTCTCTCGCGCTTGCACACACCGACGGCTCGATGATCGCGCGATGATGATGGTGCGAGAGAGAGAGAGAGAGAAAGAGCGGCCCCGAGTTGAACTTGCTCATCGACGATCGCTCTCTCCTCCCTCTCGCCAAACAGCTCGTCGAATAAATCCTTCCTTTCCTAGCGCGCTAGCTATATCTCGATTACTCACGCGCTCGCGAATTAAATTTCTTCGACTGCTCTGTGCCGCGCGCGTTGTTCTTTTTAAGCGCAGGAGGCTCGACTAAAACTCTTCAGGGGGAGCTTTCGATGTTTCGATACGGCGCTGGCACAATACCCGTGGCAATAAATTTGACGATAGCTCGCGCCTCTTATTTCGTTCCTGCGGCTCACTGTGAAAGCGCTTACTGTGTACAAGCTATCTTTATAGATAAATACTTATACCTATTCTTTTCTTTTATATTAAAATTCAAGTATTCTTAAAAAGTATTATAACAGTGTTGAAGCCAAACACTTTAGAACGAAATATTTCAGACAGAAAAATTCGCGGCCCGTGCAAAAGGCACTAGCCATGGGCAAAAGCGATTTCAAGTCTGCATATATACCTCGGAAGGGAGGCACCCGTTATAAAGTTCGCTGGAAAGGTGCGCGTCTAGCTCTGCGGCTTTTTTTCCTCCAAAAAGAACAAATAAAGCAACTCGAGGGACGCGCGCTCGCCTTGTATATTAGAAGATGGGCGGAATATGGCCAGGCCAGCCGCGGTTTTATTTACGGCCAGTGGGACAGTTTTTAATTTGTTCGTCGAGAAGGGGACGAGCGAGAGCAGCCGGCCGACCGAGCGACAAGAGCAACCGAGCGGGCGAGGATGAGAAGGATGGCCCTCTCTCTCCCTCTCTCTCTCTCGCTCTTTCTCTCTCGTGGTCTTTAAGGAGTTTTACCCCCGCGTTAGTCGTTAGCGAGGAGGCGTGTTTCCCCTCGCGGTCTCGAGGCGGCGTACGGCCCGGGCTAATAAATCCTTAATTATAATTGCGCGGACGCGTGACGGGAATAACTCTCTGATTTAATTATCGATCGATGCTTATTATATTGGATGCGAGCCTGCAAGGCCGAGTGAGCCTATCCGATTATTATCGAGTGCGCGAGAGAAAGAGTGTCTCGAACGGGCGTTGCCGAAACGGATGCTAATCCGACTTCCGATTGCCTTTCAGTCGTGGCTGGGAGCATACATGAAGAATGTTTTCATTACTGGTCGCCGAGCTCTTTATTTTTTCTTTCTGAAAAGAAGAGATGCTAGAGTCGCTGCTTCTAAGATAATATCCTTCTAACAATAATTATTATACGTATGTAGCACTTTTATTTTAATTTATACTGTTTTTTCTTGGGCTGTTTGTATTTTTTTTTTTTTTTTTTTTTTTAATTAATAAATTTTAACATTCATATATTCTGAAAAATCCTTTTCCTAACAAAATTTTTTTTATTTATTTGGAACTTTGAATCTACTTTTTAAAAAATTAGGATTTTTTTCTAAAAATAACTTGATTAATGATTTTGAGCATTTAATCAGATAAGAATGAAGATGAGTATATAGCAAAAAAGTCAAACGTGCAGTAAGAGTTTTACGCAATCGCAGACATTAATTATATTGCAACATTTTTAGAATTTCTGAAAAATAGTATAGCACTCGGATGTAAAACGACACACAGAAGAAATTTGTTTCCCAAACTTTAACTATCGATGTCTGGATTGTATATATGAGCTCGTCAAATGCATACCGTCAGATACGTGCCACAAAATGAAGCAGAAGAATCCGAGTCAAAGGAGCGAAGAAACGATCTGTAATTGAGCTCGCGCAACCATCCTTCTCTCATCGATCGTGCGGTCTGGCTATTTTTTATCATTACCGGGAATTCGGATCTGTCAAGTTGTCCCGAGCGTAGGTTAATTATGGTCTATCTCTTTCTCTCTTTAGGGATCCAAGAGAAAGAGAGAATAATTATAATAATCACGCGCCAGCACGGTCGGAGTGCACACGCCTCTTTAGCTACGGCTGGCCTGAGATGGATGGAGGAACGGACTTTTCGTTTACGTCTCTCGGTTAAAGGACGAGGGCCAGTTGTGAGAGAGCAAGTTGATAGAAAGAAATTTAGAGAAGACAAAAAAAAGAAGAGGAAACTGCGAAAACTTTCAGTAACAGTCAGAGTAAAGATCATTTCTTTTTGTTATATCAAGCTATCAATTGTTTGAATAAATTACGGATACTTAATAGGGATTCTAAAATTTAAGTTTGGTACCAGCACATCACCCGTGCTAAATTAAATTCAAAAGTGCTAATAACAAAACTCAGCCATAGACATTTTATGTTTATTTTTTCACATTATGTTTTTTGCATAATGTACAATAAATTTTAATTTTCATAACTTGCTATAATTTTATAAATTGCACCTTATAAGTAGAACACATGATACATTAGTTAGTACATTAGAACACATAGTACATTGTTTCAAAACAACATATTATGTCTATGCCCATCCGTAAAGTTGTTCGTTCGTTCAGAAGCCCACAAGAGCTACATAGCAAAAGAAATCGACCTTTCTCTCAAAAGCTCGTCTCTACATTCAAGTTGCGCAAATGTTAGTATATCTAATTGTTAGCTTCTCGGAGAAGAGAAAGAGGGAAAGAGAGAGAGAGAAAGAGAGAGAATGAATGAATGAGAGAGAAAGAGATAAAAGCAAAGGTCGTCACTCAACTTTTAACGAATCAATTATTGCTCGATAGTGTGACCCTTTCCTACTTATTACACTGTGCGTCACATATTAAAGAAAAGTGATTGATGGATGATCGATGATCATCTGAAGAATGAATATTCTCAGATCGTTTATTACCTATAAACTCTTTTTTGTCATTTAATTCTTCTTTTGGCAATTATGCAAAGTAAATTTTTTAATGGATTTCGAAGAGTGATTGATCTAAAAATTAGTTGACATCAACGGCAACGTTGATTTACAATGAAAAATTGTGTTGACCTTAAAAATCTTGCTTCATAATATAAGTAAGACAGTTTGAACCGTGTGACTTTTTAAGTTACGCAAGAATAACTTGTGATCAATTTTTAGTTTTAGTTTGACATTTTCGTTTTACTATGAAATATGTTTTTTCTGAAGCTATGTTATTGCATTAGTAAGTATTTTCATTAAATTTAAATAAATATCCAAATTATTTATCAAATAAAATATTAAATGAAATATTAATAATTAAATGAATATATGTATAGGTCGTTAATAAATGATACTGAAAGTATACATATTAGTTTTTCACTAAAATTTATATTACTACGCATCTAACTACCAACTCAAAACAATATACATTAACAACTTATGCTACACTGATAGCTTAATTGATTTAGAAAAGGACTAATTTAAAACTACCTTAAAGCATCGACATTTTACAAGATCCGAATTCAATAATCACCGATAAAAAATTTCTCAACAACCGCATCGATTTCATTAAGGTAATCGTCCATTTCTCTTTCTTCCACTCACTGCGCTGCGAACTTCTTTTGCGATTATATACCATTCTACACATGCTCGGCACGTATACGGTTTCGTTGCCGCTTTGTTTCAGCCAAAGAGTGCGCCAAAAGAGACTCGGAGGATCTGCAGGGGTCCAAAATCGTCTGTCATCTCCGAACGACTAATGGTACCTTCACGCTGCTTCATTATATTTTCTAAATGTAAATTCATACACGCAGACTGTTCCCGGCGGAAAGAAGAACTGATGCGCTTGAGGCTCTGGAGGCTTTCGTACCTTTCTTCCTGAACCTGTCGGTGATGGAGCGCAATAGCCACATCGTGAAAAGAGACGGGGGATAAAAAGCGTATGCGACAGTTTATGATACTATTCGTAGCTTCTATTGGCCCTTTAGATTCAAGGAATAATATACATCAAAGACCAGGGCTAAATAAATTAAAAACTAAATTGAATAATAATTATATAACAAATTTTTTATTTATTTATTTTTTTATCATTCAATTCTTTGATTAAAATTTATCAGGAAAAGGGAAAATGTTATGTCATGGTATTTTTATTAAATAAAATATAAATATTTTAATATACAGGAATGAGTCCATATATAAAATATTGATTATCAAGGAATTAAGCATATGATCATTATTAAAGGCAAGTAGAAACAATAGCAATCGATATCGATTTGTAATGACATCGAAACCAAAAGACAATAAGAAGTGTATACACAGCGAGGTAGAGGTGACCACCTTTAAGAAGGAGTACCCTGACGACAGACCGAAATCGGCAGCCTAGAAGTTAACATCGCGTATTTATAAAATTGTAAAATAAATCTTCAAATACATTTTGGGATTTGGGACCGATGCCGAAGTTTATTTATGGATGATTTACAATTAGATACCAAATTATGCGCAAAATCTAGTTTTTAGTTAAACATAGTCAGCATTTGTTAGATCTAATTATAAAATACATTTGTATAACAAAGAGTTCCTAAATATTTATTGTTACTTTCAAGTAATATTATTAATTGACGATCAAACGAACTTACCTGTAAGTGAAGTTCGATCGTAATTATATGAAATCCTTGAAGAAGCTAATTCCCACTCCGTATCAATATTTTTAATACGCGATTGAAAATCAGCTTCAACATTCTCTTTGCTAGAAATATATGAAGCATATAGCCAAAGATTTCTTTCTTCGGCCCACTTCCAAATAGAAGCTGTCAAATTATTATAATTTTCAAAACGAGAACCACCCATTCGATTTATGTAAGAAATCGCTGTTGTATTATCAATTCTAAGAAGAATTTCACAATTTTTTAACTGAACAAAAGCTTTAAGAGCAAGAAAAACAGCTAACAACTCCAAATAATTTATTGATTGCAATCTTTCGCTTTTTGACCAAAAACCATGAATTTTTTCGGAATTACACGATGCATCTCAACCTGTTTTTGAAGCATCAATAAAAATTATTAATTTAAAATTGAATTGTCGTATTAAACGAAAAGAAAATGGAAGTTTGAAAGAATTAATCTTAAGTTATATTTTGAAGTCTCTGGAATACGTGTGGCCTTGTCAACACCAAAAAACAATATGAATATAAGTTGCGAAGATATGCGACAGATTAACATTCGTTTTCTTTTGTCTCTGAATATTCGTGGTCAAGTCACCGAATTCACGGTGTACTACATTTAATCATTCGAACAAGGATGCAAATATATTTCTAATAATTAAAATTTAGTAACAAAAAGTTGCTTTAGTAGTACAATTTTTCTGAAACTTAAAATATTTTGAGAAATTAACTATTAAATGTATGCGTAAAATATTAAAAGAAACAGGTTTCAATAAGTTTTAACTAGCTAAACGTGATCTTTCAAAGAAAAATCTGTTTATGATATGGCACGAACATGTTAATTTTCAAAAATCAAAAGCTTTCAGTTTTATTTTAAAGTGAATGATACGGATCTCATAAAAATTAAATAATATATAAATGCCGTCTGAGCTAAAAAATGTAGTTAGCGATTGAAGGATTCTGAGAAAGTTTATTTCAGTAAGTATTAGTTTTTATATTACTTATATTTTTATAAATTGAAAAATCATGTATTAAAATGTATGTTAAATTTGAAACAAGATTTTATAAATTTTAAATATAAATTTAGCAATATCGAAAAAATGAAATTAAATAATAAGTTAATTCATTTATGTTCTTATTACAAATTTTTCCGTCGAGAATACGAAAGGATACATAATAAAATCAATAATTTTAACAAATTACCACCTACATTACTTATAAAAAATAAATTATATTTTTTATTTGTTACTAGAAAAGTTTCAACCAAATTCATCAAAATGAAAACCATTTTCTTTTCTTTCGCTATTGTCTTCGTATTAACTTTAGCCACTTTTCCATCGGTGAGTATATAAAATTAATATTAAATATATTATTAAAATTAATATTATTGATTATAAAAAATCATAAAAAAAACAGATAATTATAATAAGAATTGTAAAGTTGTAGAATTTCCGTAGCAAATTAAAGAAATATATCAAATGCATTATGACTTTATATTGAGAATGTGAATTTTCAAACTTGTAGTATTAAATAATCCAAATACAAATATATGCATACTTTTATAATGTTAATGTTAATAACATATTTTTTTGTATTACTTCAGGATGCTGCAAGACCTTCAAGACGTGGTCTAAGAAAAGAATCTAACGTAAGACTCATTTCTCAAATTACTCAAATTTTTATTCATTTTAAAAGTTCATGTTATATCATCACTAAGTTAAATTTATAGATTTAAAATAGTTTGTAGTATTAATATAGTAATTAAATCTCTGATATTGTACCCTGGTATAACACATTTTATTAAAAACCATACATAAATTAATAGGAAAATAAATTAGATGATGGACAGGACCAACATAATGGAATAAGTCACGAACTCAGAGAGGTAGTGAAGAGGAGATCACAAAGTGAACACGAACATGACGAAAACGTAAATAAAAATTTTTATTATAACCTTAAGCAAAGGCTTTTAGAAAATTTTGAAATATGAAGTGAATAAATATATTTAGATAATTGTAGTATTTGATATACCAAATTTTTAATACCTTTAATAAAACAACAGGAAAATGAACCAAATTCTGAGCATCATGGACATAATGAAGGAAGATCAGAAAACGATCATGAGGATGAAGAAAGCGTAAGTGCATAGTATTAGTATAGAACTAAATTTAAAACGTTTCTTTGAGAAAATGTTAAAAGATGGACAGTATAGATATATTTAGATAAGTCTACATAGTGTACCATAATTTTAAACATGTTTAATAAATTAACAGGAACATGAACCAAGTTCGGAGCATGATCGACGTGATAAAATCAGATCACAAATCACACATTTAATAAAAGAAAAATTACAAGACAATCACGAGGATGAAGACAGCGTAAGTGTATATTTTTACTATAATACTAAATTTAAAGAGTTTCTTTAAGAAAATCTTAAAAGAGGGAACGAATAGATACATTTAGATAAGTCTATGTCGCGTATCATAATTTTAAACATGTTTAATGAACTTACAGAAAAGTGAATTAAGAGAGGCCCTATAATTCAACCAATAAAAATGAGAAGAATTTAGAAGTATTTACTGATAATTACCGAAAAGGCAACCAGATTTTCATCAGATAATATAAAATTTCATATTTTAACGAATGTATTTTTAATAAATTAAAAACTTTTCTTCAATAAATATAAAGCAAAAAGAAATTTAAGTTAAAAAACTCTTTTTGATTAAATTGTTTTCTTTCACGGTCCTTACCCTCCTTCTCCCTCTACAGAGAATATATTAAAGGATTGTATTTTCTATTCAATAATTTTTTTCCTAAAATATACCTCACATTTTCTAAAATAGGTTAATATATTAAAAACAAAACTCAATCTTAAAAATGTAGAAGTAATAAGTTTCAATTTAGTTTCAGAAAACATCTTACTACTTAGATCTTATTTATATATCTGTTTACTTCAGATTTTATATTTAAAACTTGAGAAATTCAGTTACCGTAATTCAAATACTAGGTATATACTACTTAATCAACATCATTCTAGAAATCCGCGTTATGTTGAGAAAACGATAAAAACATAGTAAAGTATATGAAGAGTTGTTATAATTGAATTAGCAATGAGGCGAATGATAATTTAATTTTAAAGGCGACTTCGGAAGATAGGTTAGGTTTGATTTCGTAGGTTACAAATTACGCTTTTAGATTTTTAAGCTTCCACCATTCTTTGATAACAGTAGAATGGTGGAAAACTTAAAAATCCAAAGAATTTTATAAACTAAAAGCGTAATTTGTAAACTACGAAAGGAGAATCTAGCCTAACCTCCGAAGCCGCCTTTAGATGTTTTTGAGAAACAAGTTTGATTCTATATAAATTTTAAAATACTGTTTTTATTTCTACAAATCTTTCAATCTTAGAAAATAAAAAATCTATTTCATTTTCTTCTTTTTGGCTTTGCGTTTAACAAAGTGTTTTTCGTAGTAGCAGTGGTCTAGCAGCATTTCGACTAATTTGTGTCCAATCATTCAGAAACATCAACTCGTAAATCTCATACAGCCGGATTTATGCGTGCTAGGCAAAGAATACAGCGAGTAGTATCTAGCCATGTGGCAGGTGCCTGCAAAAATACTAGCGCAACAGCATAATGAAGATCTTTTTATGCGCAATATCAGAAAATTTGCTACGTTTGGTCGCGCGTTCTCACGTGTCGTCGAGACGATGCCCGCACGCGTTGCTGCAAGTGGGAGTGGCAGGCGGCAGGTCCGAAAGATACCGATATTCATCGCATCTCAAGCTTGAGATAGCAATACCTGCGCGACGCGACCAGGCCCGAAGCCACCGAAGGTAAAAAGGGTCTCTCTCTTCTCCTCCCGCATGTTAGAGAATGAGTGAGTGAGTGAGTAAGTGAGTGTGTGAGCGAGTGAGTGAGTGAGTGAGAGAGAGAGAGAGAGAGAGAGAGAGAGAGAGAGAGAGAGAGAGAGAGAGAGAGAGAGAAAGAGAAAGAGAAAATGACCAGCAAGGAACGCGAAAGATCTTGCATCGGGGCGACGTCGCGGTTATTATCGGACCTCTGGTCTTTTTGCGCCCGTGAAAAAGAGAGACAGAGAGGGGGTGGGCTGCACGGAAAGGGTTCTAAGAGAGAACTCATCGGCAGGCCATTGTCTCTCGGAGATTGCAACACGTTCGAAGGAGGCTGGGGGGGGGGGGGGGAGTGAAGTCTCTTTTCTCATTACAATCGCCAGCAGATTCGCCTTAGAATCGTCCGACCCGTCGTCGTCCTCGTCGTCCACGTCGTCTTCCTCTTTTTTCTCTTTTTTTCTGCAGATTGACGGTCTCCCTTTCTTTCTCTTCATTTCTATATCCCTTCGAATATTGAGAGAGAATGAATGTATAAAAAAATGCTTGCATCCTTGTGGTTTAATGTTATCCTGAATGACTAAATAATTTGGCAATCACCAATCCTTATTTACAAAAAGAAAGAAAATCTTGAACTTTTTTATCAAGTAGAATATTGACAATGATTATTTATTACAAATAAGCCTAAAAAATATATTTTTTGACAAACTGTGTCAGTTATATGTTCATTTCTTTTTATAAAGAAAGTAAATTTTTATTTTGGAATGCTGGGCCAAAACTGGGCTCCTCTCCTTCTCTCTCTCTCTCTCCCTCTCTTTCTCATTGGCAATTTAAGATTTGATCTTTCTTGCAGCTGCGCGAAAAGAAAGAGAGAGAGAGAGAGGGGGGGGGGGGCAGAGTGAGGAAAGGAACCTCCGGCGATACGCCGTTTATACACGTTACTCGGTACTACTTTCAATTTCTCAGGATACGTCAAGTTTCACGGTCCAAAAGATGCATCTTTCGAGGCTCTCTTCTTCGAGAAAACGTATACGTAGATATTTACGTTACACATGTAACGTGCGAACGTCTCGCGTCAACCTAACCGAGTTTAATCTCACTTGCAAATGCACTTCTCTTTCCCCTCTGCGTACATTTGCACGGATATGAGCATAAAGCACGCATAGTGACACGAAAGAGGTAAATTGGTTAGATAGGGGCAGCGAATACGTGTGCGCGCATCCCACCGTGCGTCGCCTTACTTTGTCTCTTTCTCTCGGGATATAAAGCCACGATGCACTCGACGCGCTGGGTCCAAACCAATTTGTGACTGACGAGGCGATTGGTAATAAGCAACGCGCTCGCACACACACATACACAGGAACTCAAATTGCTTGAGTTTTTCTGCGGTCGTTCATTGGGTGTTGTCGTCGTCGAGAGCCCCTGGGAGCATCGCGCGCGCAACTCTCTCTCTCTCTCTCTCTCTCTCTCTCTCTCTCTCCTTGTTTTCATCCTTCTACTTCTCTTCGTCGTTTTTCTCTTTTGCCTTCTTTCTTTTTCGATCGTCCTTGTCAAGGGAACGAACGAACAGACGAAGAAGGTGGGAGCGAGAGGAGAAGGAGATGGTACATCAGGTCTCCCTCGCGCGCGATCCCATTAACCGAGAGAGCGAGAGAGCAAGAGAGAGAGCAAGAGAGAGAGAGAGAGAGAGAGAGAGAGAGAGGCCGCGCGCGCTCTTTCTTTTATTCTTTGGGTCTCTGAGACCCGCCCTCCTCTGTACGTGTGTGCGAGTGTCTCTGGGGCCCACGAGGGATATACGCGCGTACCGCATCGCACCGAGCGACCCAAAACACCGCGAGGTTAAAAGAGGACGGAGAGATGACGCGCGCGTCTTCGTTTCTTCTTTTTTTTTACTCTCACTCTGTTCTTCTCCGGCTGCTGCCTCTTCTTCGTTTCTTCGTTTTTTTTCTTTTCCGTGTCTTACGAGGGCAGCGCGCGCTTTTTTCGAGTACATAAATTTGACTTTTTTAATGTGGTAGTGCGTTTTGACAAGAGTCTATTATCATTTTCTAAATTTAAGATTGTTTTTTTGCTGGTCCTCCCAGCCGCCGGGCGCTCTCGCTCTCGTCGGGCCTACGAGGACAGATGAAAAATTTAATGATAATATTAGGTTTCGTCTGTGGAAGATACATATTGGAATTTTTTAAATGGGGACGAGCGTGACCTGCGTGGCGCTTTAGAGCGCGCCTTTCTGCTTCGTTAATAGTTTTATACGACGATTTTATTTTTTTACAAGATTTATCGATATGTAAATAGTAGTTTTTAGAAAAATACAAATACACCTTTTGTTAGAGTCTGAGCATAAATTAGTAATAAAAATTTTGAACTTTTTATGACAAACCTAAATTATTGTAAGTATATACAACTTTAGCAGTTTGAAAAAAGAATAACCCATTAATATTATATTGTAACATTGTCGTTAAAAAAATGACTCTAAGAGTACTAAGTCATAGTATTATATTTATTGTATTAAAATTATTAAATTAAAATAATTCAAACAATTTTCAAAAGCACTTCCTAGAAAAAACAAATGAACTTAAATGATATTTTCAAATGTACAATATGAATTTTATAACGAACAGAATATTTTTTTATATTTTGTTGCAAAATCGTTAATTCAGAAATTCTAATAACTTACTACTAGAAATTCTATTACTTAAAAAAACTAGCAATGCTTAAGAGCTCATTGACATAAGCATAATAATAAGCGTGGGACGGAAGCTACGGGACAGAAATAAGAAACGCCGGAGAAAAGGAAATACATAAGCAGCGACATACACATATCTATCGAAACCCACCCAGACATTTTACACGTACACACATAAGGCGCGCAATGCAGCCCTGCTCTCAAGCAGTTTATTGCCCGGATGGATTGCTAAGATGACAAACCGGCGATCAGCCGACTTATTATTGGTTATTGATCGCTTATTTATTCAAATGAATGCAGATTACCGTGGCGGGCTTTTCAATGCGCGCGCGCGCGCGCGAAGCCAGTTAGCGGCGGCGGTGCAATGAATAAATTGCTACCGGGCTCGCGCGCGCACGCCGATACTTAGTAAGCTGCTCCCGCTTTGCTCTCTCACTCTATTTTTCTTTCACTCGGTTGTACGCTCGCACCGCACGAGTACTTCGACTCTCTCTCTCTCTCTCTCTTATACCGTTCATTACGGTCTGTTCGGGACCTTTTTCAAAGGGGATTCACGCTGAAAGCGGGCAATTAAAGAATCAATAATGCCTTTTTATGATATTCCGTTGCTGCCACTGCTGCTGCTGGCTCTATGCAAAGCCGCGAGGGGTGAAATCGGAGAGTATAGAGATTATTTTTTGGGTAGGCGCTGAGGGAGCTCTGGTTTCGTTTAATTAGCAAATTTTTTTAGGCAGTCTCATTGGTTGTCTTATTTGCAAGATTCGATTCAGAGGACCGAATTTATTGATCAGTGCTATTTTGTTTTATATAAATTATAATATAATCCAAATAAAATATAAATTTTGTTTCTGTAAAATAAAAGGTATTTGAAAAAATTGCAATAGATTGTCACTTACAATTATTAAAATTATGACAATTTAGAGTGATTCAAACTCTAACAACGACTTGTTTATTAAACTTGTACAATATATTTAAATTTAATTGTTTTAGAGAAACAATAAGAAGCATATATTAACTCTTTGATTATCATTATAATATACTATAAATATCGTAAAACTCCAATAATCAGAATAATTCAAAATTGCTCGATATCGCAGGCGGACCAAACCAATAACGAACAAAACAGTAAAGCATGATACAAGTCCACGTAAAATATCCATGGGGTACATAAATACGGCTCGGCCTAATAATAATTTACTATTATTTAAAGTCCTCGGATTCTCGCATTAAAATAACGCGAGCTTGTAGCTCTTTAAAATTACACCACTTAAGACACCGATAAATAAGAGCGCCTTCTCGCCAAAATAAAACAAGAGAGGGAGAGGAGAGAGAGAGAGGGGGGGGGGGTGCTTCGCGCGTACACAAGCCAACAAGAGGAAAAAAGACCCTCATCCTTTTGCGCGCGCGCGAACGCAGTCGAACGCGTGAAATAAGACGCAAAGAGCGAGCTCGATCCCATCGAGTCCCCTGGCTATCCGTATACAACGTTTCTCTCGCGGCACTTGCCTTTTCGTAAATCACCTCTCGCGCTCGCGCTTGCGCCCACGTGCATATAGCCTCGCAGTACAAGAGAATGAGACAGAGACAGAAGAAAGGAGAGAGAGAGAGAGAGAGAGAGAGAGAGATCAAAGGGGCGCGGTAGGAGCTTCGATCACTTCTCAGGACGTTTATATTTGCGTCGCAAGCGTGAAAAAGAGCGCGAATAAGCTCGCTAAGCCTTTTCCGCGTGCCAAGGGAGGTGTACCGCGACTCCCACGCAAGTCTCTCTCTCTCTCTCTCTCTCGCTCTTTCTCTCTTCGCATTATGTGTAGAAAGAGAAGGAAGGATGAGAGAGCGAGAGAGTGAGCCTCTGGTTAGTCTTTGATTTATTTCCGAGCATCGCTCTCTTGCGCCTCTCTCTCTCCTTCCTTTTGTTTCGTTTCCGTGCGCGGGCTACACACCCTCGCGCTACACGATTTTTTCTCCTCCCCCGACTCTCTCTCTCTTTTTCTCTCCACCTTTTTCGTTTCTCGTACCGACTCGGCCGGGTAATGATTCCAGGGCCCGGTCCAGATTTAACAAATGCGCTGTTTTCAGCGGCGACGTTACACGCCGCTTTTGATGCGCGCGCGCGCGGCCAGCGTATATATGAAAGCCGAGGCAACAAACGCCGCTTGTTGTGACTCGAGCTATGGGGATCCGTCATTCGGCAGCAGCGGCAGCCGTAATATCAGCCGCGCGCCGCATTGTGTGTTGCGGACGCTTGCTCGCTCGCTCGCGCCTCCCGTGCGTGCGCGCACGTATAAGATATTGGAGGGCTTGCGGGAGGACGAAGAGTTATGGTGCCAAGCGGGCCAGCTCCTTTCGTGCGCGCGCCGTTAACTCTCTCTCTCTCTCTCTTTCGAGTGCTGCTGCTCCTGCTGCTGTTGCTGCTGCTGACGAGCGCGCTGCTTTGATGGCTCTTAGAGGTGTATGTGTGGACGATGATGGGAACGGCTGGCTCCAGTCTTTCGGGACTTTTTTTTCATCTCGTTGCGTGGGGGTTTAGTGGGAACGAAATATTGTGGACTTTGAGTGATTTTACGTTTTAGTTTTTTCGGCTGAGGTTTCCACAAGCTTAATTGCACGGGTTGCGGGCCTGTAGGGCTTACGTATTGTTTGCGTATTCGAATTTAATGAATTTGAAAAGTTTTATGTTGATGATTGACAATAACAGACGATTAATAGTAATTCGACTTGTTGCTTTCTTTACTTTAAGATAATATTTTAAGTTATCGAGTATTAAATGGAATTCGATTTCTCTCGTTTTCAGTAACTGCATATTATCATTGATAAATGTTGACAAATGTCATTACTATCAATTAGGATGATGCAACATGTAATTTCTGTACGTATTTACGATAAAAAGAAAATGTCTAAAATTTCCAATGCACTATAGAAAAAAATTTGAAAAAAGTCACTGATCATTATTATTTTTAAAATTAATAATTAAGAAAATTAATAGCGTACAATAAATTAATCAATAACAGTTGTAGATTATTCAACAAATTGAAATGTACTTATATTATTGTGCATCTCCTAACTAGGTTTAAGTGACAGTAAAGCGTCCACTCACATCTGAAATTACATATATCGTCTTTTTCAGGGGGCACCAATCATGCAATTCAGGTTCCACAAAACCTAAACACATAGCACGAAAAAGGCAACACTCGCGGTGCTGTCATTACACAACCCACGACATTAAAAAAAAAAGAAATTCCCCACTAGCCTATAGCAATATTATTTCGGAAAGAGCGAG
The DNA here is from genome assembly GCA_030522685.1 of Eupelmus azureus. Lineage (NCBI taxonomy): Eukaryota > Metazoa > Arthropoda > Insecta > Hymenoptera > Eupelmidae > Eupelmus > Eupelmus azureus. The sequence continues at coordinate 1,104 of JAPYZA010004293.1, read as the reverse complement.
TGTCGCGTACGCTAGCGCAACGATATATAGTTCCATAAAGAAGCTCGTAAATTTCGCTTATTATAAGCAGAAATCCAAAGCGCACGAGTTGCGAGCGGCGCGTTCTTAAACAGGCTATTAGATGCCGCGCTAATTAGCGAGCCATAAACGATAATGGATGACATGCGGTTGACGCGAGAGCGGAGCAGAGAACATCACGCAGCCGGGGCAATAACTCGCGCGAGCGCGCGAGCGAGTGACACGCCGTTAGTTTTGTCTCGTTGGATAACCCCGACCGATAAACCGAGCGCTCTGCGATATGCGACTACGCGCTTCGTATCGCATGGCACTCTCATTTTTTCTTTTTCTTTTTTGCGTGTACGTAAGAGTACTGTAGCGCGTTGAGACGAGGCTTTTAACAAGACTTTTATTAGTGTCAACGAGAGAGTGGAAGAGGAGAAAGGAATGGAAGACAGAAGAGGCTAATCGCTTGTCGACCTTGTCCGAGCTTTAGAATAAGAGCGAGATTAGCTTTTGTTGGCCGGCGCTTCGATGACTTTGGAAAGTCGTGACCGCTTTCTCGTCGTGCAAAGCGACAGAGCTACACGCTGATAAGGAAACGTTGAGCTTGTAGTTCTAGCCTTTTTATCCCTCTCGATTACACGCTTGGGAATGTTGTTTTCTACGTTCACTCGACTGTTTTAAATGTAAAAATTTTTTTCTTTTGCAGTAAATTTGTAAATATTATCTTAATCGTAGGAATGCAATTTATTATTTATAGTACAATATATTTAATTATTTATAATTTATCGAACAATATTCATAAAATGATTTTGGTATACGATCGTCTACAGAAAACTTACTAGCATGCTATATGAAATTAAAAAAATAAATCAATAATATAAACAAAAATATTTAATGAAAAGCCGAAAAGCAATTAAAAGATTTGCTCGAATTTCATGGCGAAACTTTCGTGGAACAAAGCCCGAGAAGGCCCAAAAAATAAAGGACCCGGAGAAGGACGGGCCGACGAAATCGCGGCGAAAAGGCGAGCGTGTCGTTTCTCATGAGATGGCACAGACGGGGCCGTATAGACCCGAGGCTCGCGCGGGAAGATTAAAAAAA